>JAECUM010095086.1:27500-51099 GCA_016617855.1 Megalonaias nervosa | reverse complement strand
TGTTAAAGGGATGGCGAAGATACAAGGCCTCCCAACTAGTCCGATCTACGTGTTCGTCAATGACTTTGACAGTGGTGGAGGAAGAGGGAGCAGAGACAGTAGAGGTAGCCATAGTAGTAGTAGTGTAATAAAATGTCACTTGTGACACGAAGACAGACAAGACAAGAGTTTTTATACTTTTTCAGGACACGTTTATTGTCATCTTTATTAGTGAACAACACGAAAGACAAAAATACATAAAAGCCATATGGTTAAGTGCAGGAATAAAAAACACAACAAAACGACCATAGTGGAATATAAACAAGTCTCTGTACAACATTTTTTGTGATCAAGAGGTGAAATCGTAGGAGTAGTGTGTAATGTTCTGAGAGTCTGTACATTCCTTGGTTCAGTCACACAAGGGTCCTCCCGAAATGGTCTTTCAGGAATGTCAATGACAGTCCTGTCTTGAAGAGAGTGGTTTTCCTCAGTGACAGACTGTTCTTCTGGTATGGACACTAACACAGGTTTAAAAGTGACTTTTTTCACGGAACGTTTTAATGTTTTAGGATGACAAATCTTGGGCATAGTGTGCCACTTCTTTAGCCCAAGCCTCAAACCCCCAACTTTTCCAGTCACGTGCATCTGTCCAGTGAGGGTGTAAGTCACAAGCTACACACACGTCGTCGTACACATCTTCAGTGCCTAAAAGTTGACGAATCTTGTTTTTCCGTAGAGGTTGAGAAGTATCCAAATGAAAGCGCAAAGCTTTGAGCAGAATGAGTCTCTCGTGGACATTTAAAGGGATCACTTTCATATTTTGTTTTGGAGTAATAGGTACTGTTCGTAAAGAGTCCACAAAGAATCAGCTGGTAAACGAAATCCCAGAAAACAAGTCACTAAGACACACACTACACGTCGACCCCAATTCAATGGAGACAGTTCTCGTAATAGGTGTTGGTAATCCTCTACCGTTTGAATACTGTCATTGATTTCCTTCCACGGAATCTGTTGTATCACGAATGATAAAGGTCGTGGCATGGTAGAACGTTTTTATACCCTCTTTTTTCGGCTGCTATAAGTGTACTTTTTGCACAGAAGTGGTCGTATTCCGTCAACGTATTCAAAATATTTAGTCACTAACTTGCACATCACACGTCGTTCAGAAGTTTCCTCTTCAACTAAGTTTACATTGTGTACAAGATTTTGGTAACCCTCTAACTCTTCTTCTGGAATTCGATGCAGTAAGTGTACCTGGTAGTAAAAATAATCACTATCAACAACACAATTCTTCTTGCTCACGAGTAGTTGATCAATGTCTGACCACTGGAACACTTTCATCAGAATCAATCCTCTTATAGCATTTAGGTACCAGTGGTTCCAACATCGGTGACGTAACGGATGCAATGATTCTTTTCTTTTCACTTGTATTTTGACGAACTCACGGTAAATGCATTCTCTCAATTCCACAGGCAAAGCACGAATGTTCTCTTGTAAAGTATCCATAACCATGTCAGTCAAACACTTCTCCTAGAGCGAAAGTAATGAACGTAGTGGGTAATTTCTGGCCACTGCCATTCCAGGAAACGGTCAAGAATGTCAATAAAATCTTCAAATGTAAATGGTCTAAAGCGAAATAGTAGAACGAATGCACACTTGATCCATATAAATCGGACTTGTTTGTTGACTTTGGTCAATTTCCTCTTATGAATTTCTCGACACAAATGTTCTACAGTCACTAATTGAGATTTGACTCTGGCAAGTCCCTGCCATATGTCCTTGTAGATCTTCTCTTGCAATTCGTTTGGTAATCTTTGAAGATTATTTTTTACATCAGGTTTAAATACTTGTCTAGGGATTGTCCAACGTTGGACTCCTAACTCCGTAGCTAGCTTTTTACACAACATGGTAGGGTCACTTCAATGACGAGGTCCCACTAAAGGCAGGTAGTGACACTCTGGAGACCATTGAGCATGTTCCAGGTAAGCGCAATCTTTCTTCTCCCACTGGTGAAGTGAGACACTGCAACTGAAGCACTTGACTTTATCTCCTTCGCCCAAGTAGATAAATCCAGCTCTAGCTAATTCTTCGGGGGTAGGTCCTCCTAGATATTTTGGCCATTTTCCTTGGAAGGTTTGCAATCGACTTTCAAAATCACAGTATTCTGGCAAACGCACAGGGAACGAATATTCGTCTTTCACAGGTTCATTTCGATGAGAGTACGGTGAAATCCTTAGGAGTTTGCTCAGTTTTACATGACATCCGTAGGGTGGTAGTCGCTTGGTTTCCTGTGGAGGTGGCCATCTACCATGAAAACCAGTAAAGTGAAAAGGTGTGCAATAACGAGTGGCATCGCTTTCACATCCGTCAGGTTTGACACGTACAGCATCACTTTCCATGGTAGGCATGGTAGTAGAAGTAGTAGTTATAGCAAAGTTCCCATGATGATGTGGTACTGAATCACTAAGGTCATAGCGTACGGCATCCCTATCATCGCAAGGCACAGCATCGTACTTGAGTTTACTCTTGCTGGATACTTGCTGTGTGAATGGATTCATCTTTCTCGCTTAGCAATGGTAGTCACAATGAACTATCGACCTTGAACGTTGTCCCTTTTTATATGCTGACCAATATCGGCATGACCGTACGGTAAAGTGAAGTGGTTGGGAAGCCGAACTCGCTTCTGGTACACGATTTGATAAACTTTTCCAAGGGTCGACTGACGATTTGGTGTGTGGGTAAACGTACAATCTTGTGCGGTTCGTGGGTGGTCACTTTAAAGTTTCGATCCTGTCCAGACTGCAAGGCTTCTTTCAATATGCTAAAGTTCACCACTCGACTGGTGCGATAATTAAGAGTCAATCCTTTCACTTTACACTCCGTGTGCACATCTCCTTGATTGTTCCGGTATTCGTAGCCGTAAATTTTGGGACCGCCACTTGCAAAACTGAGAATCTTGTGGTCGGGATGCTCGTCCGTCCAGGCTCCTAAACGGTCTCCTTCGATGACAGGGTGAGGTTGACCCAGGCGATCAATGTAGATGCAACTGTCCGTGTCAAAATACAGCACACGATCTTCTAATAGTTCTAAAGCTTCGTACAGTTTTAAGCGAGCATGGGCTGTCACGTAGGCCGCAATGATGACATTTCCAAATTCGTCGGCTTCTACAAAGTCCAGTTCATCTTCGTAATTGACTAAGAGCAAGTCCTCACGAACGACGTCCACGTGTTTCATGTATTTGGTTTTGTCGTGAATCATCTGCAAGTATCGGAAAGGTTCTGTCAAATGCTCCGTCTTGGGTAAACACGGTCGTTGTGCCATTTTGCCCCACAAACAATTCCACATCACTTTGGCAAACGATCGCCTTCCTTCGTTTTTCTCGATGTGGTCTAAAGTGATGCCTTCCTGCTTCCAGTATTTCTCTTTGAACTTTGTTTGGTCGTCGGGAGTGTGACACCAGGAAGGATATCCACTAGCTTCTTGTTTCAGTTTCAAAAAGGCATTCACGTAGTCTGCAAAAATGCCTTTTTGAGAATCGTCGCCCTTGTGGTATTTTTCTGTCTTGGGAAAGTGGTAAATTTCGTACACTTCTAACCGTTGGTATCCCAAGTCCAGAGCTTTAAACAATTCCACGCTGACCCACGTTCCCGTCAAGGCTCGTTCTTCCTGAGTGTGCTGACAAGGGTGGTCTTGGTTGCACGTTTCAGCACAAGTACGACACAAGGGAAACATCAGTTTTCATTGGCAATGATGTGGTAAAACGGGATGGTACAAGTTCGTGGGAGGCAAGACTTTACACTTGATCAATCCTTCGTATTGTCGAATATTGTCCACGTCGATGTGTTCCGTCAGCAATTGTGGGTGCCCTGCGGGAAAGTGACAATATTTGCACACGTACGGATACAGAGAACACACGTCCAAGTATTTGATTTCTTCTCCTTTCTCCTCGTCGACTTGGTACAGCAAACGGGTGGCATTCGTCCGTCCTCCGTACAAACTGTCCCGCGGGTTCAGAGGGTCCACCAGCTTGTAACTTTCCACGATACGCTTAAACTCGGGATCGGTTTTCAATCGCTGATCGTACTCGTGTTCCCACATTTCCACTACTTGGTATCCTTGCTCTTCTAACTTCAAGCGTCGCTGACAAGTAGCCTGGTACAAGTCTTCCATGGTCCGTTGTAAAAACTGGTTTTTAGTGTCACGTTGAGGGTAGCAGATGGGACATCCGTGAAATAAGCACCCGTTAAACTCGTACACGATCTTGGGGTTTTCTAAGTCCCAGCCATCTACCGAATACCTTCCGATGGTCTTCTCGCCTCCTCCGTTGCGAGCGTGTTGGATCCATTTGTCTTCCTTCTCACACAAGTAATGTAACCAGCGTAGGGCTTTGACCGAGTATTGACGTTTGACAAAATTAGTCGTTTGAGGACTGATGACAGCTAGGGTGTTTTCGGGCATGAATCGTTGACGATACACTAACGAACACGCTTTGGCAATGGTGCAAGCTTCTTTCAAAGGATCGATCCCTCCGTGTTCCATGAACAGTTCTCGAAATTTTCCACAGCAGCGACGTAAAATGTCTGCGTCGGAACGACAATATTTTAACATTTCTTCTTGAAAGTCAAAAGGGTCCGAAGCGTGAGTCTGGTACCATGCGTAGAAAGCTTCTCGTTGTTCGGTACGCATGTTGTCAGGGTCGTAGTAGTGAGCCTCAGGCAAATGGGGTAGAACAGCGTGTTGATTGGCTTCGGTATTGAAAAAGTGTGGAAAATAGCCTTTGGCCATTTCTGTCATGCCAAACGTTTTAGGCATGCGGCTCAAAGGCATAGCCAAGTAACTCATTGAATCTTTAAGCTGTACTTGTCCCACTTGCATGGAAATGATTTTGACTCCGTTCAAAGTGACTTTCGGACGTTCGGTACTTTGTTCCGTATAGTATCTCAACAGAAATTGTCCATCGTATCCCGAGAAATTGTGAGCCATCACCGTGGCATGGCGATGACAATCTCCGTAACGTTCGATATCTTCTTGGCTCCCCGTCTCGTCGATAGGGTTTAAGATCCATTGGGCAAAATCGGCCAGTGTGTTCGATCCCCGAAAGATTTTTTTTCGTCCTCCAGGAATCTTGCTGCAGTAAGGGCAATGAGTCAAGATAGGCTCTTGGATGCACTTCTCGCACGCTCGGTGAGCCACGCAGAAATTAGGAATGTGAATGCCAGTCTCTTGCATGCATTCGAAATCGAAAAGATGAAATTCCCTTTCTTCTTCTGGTCATTCTCTTCTTCTTCTTCATGTTTGGAATGGTATTTTTGAATGTAGCATTGGTGTTCCAAGTCCACGGTTTGGCGACAAATGTGACATCGCTTCTTTCCTGAACAGACGTGCGCCTTGGCATTGTTGGTACGTATGCCTTGTCCACAAGTAGGGCACAATCACAAGAGCTGACAAGCACATTTCTGCTGTGAACCTTGCGTCTTTAGGTGTTGTTGGTAACAGGCAGGACTGACAAACGTGCGCTGACAAGCAGAGCAATACACTCGTTCTTGTCCTTCGTCCAGACAGGGTGTAGAAGCTAAACATCCTGAGCATTTCGATCCACAATGCTTGTGTTGCTCTCGATTGTTATAGCCATAGTCACATTTCTCACAGTAATAAGTGTATGACAGGAATGCAGTGATACTGGTAATGGTATCAAAATGTTCATCGTGGTGATAGACGTGAATGTATTTTCCGTCTTTAAAATCTTGACCTCGAAACAACAGAGGTCCGCGCACTTCTTGAGGGTGAACTTTCAAGGTGTAACGTGGAGCCAAGACGTCTTGCAACTTTTGCATTTCAGGAATACCACAGGGTGTGTCTTTAGCTAACCCCGCTTGCTGTAACAGGAGTTCTGCTTCTTTTTGTTGTTTGGCTCGGTCCGATTGTCGAATAGTTTTCCAGGCTCTTTTCCATTCTACCGTATCGTTCTTGTCGGCATACGTTTGTCCCACCACGATGGCACGGGCTAAACACATCTTGTCTTTTGGATTGTTAATTTGGACGAGACTACGCTTGAGGTTACGCAAGTTGTCTACCAACATCAACTTTTTTTTACCTGTCCTTTGGGGAAGAGACACGTGGGTCATGTACAGTGTCGCTTTTCCGTCCGTAATGTGAAATTTGTCGTTGGATTGTTGTACGTGTTGAATCTTGTCCATGATTTTGGAAGGTGTCAATTCTGTTGGACTGCTAAACTCGATCCAAACGGGAGACTTCAAAGTGTCGTGATGAATAGAAAGTCTCAAGCGATCGTCTTCTTTGGCTCGACATTGCCGTTTTAGTGTGGTTAACAAAGAATCCCACACATCCGTGATGAACCCTTCTGCTTTCTCCAAGGGTACGTCAGACTTGAAATCTTTAAATTTCACTGCGTACGTGTAGGCCGTGGTTCTAAATTTTCTGGAAGAGCGTTTGTCCGTCTCCCGAATATGGTAGTACTTTGCAGGGTTTACGGGTGGTAATGGACTTTGATTTGGTGTAGACTCTTTAGGCTTCGATTCTGGTTCACTCATCTCATCTTCAAAATCGCTGGCATGAATTTGTGCCAAGACTTCAGCTACTGTGCGGGGCGATAAATCACGTTTCTGCCTCTTACTTTCTTCTTCTTCTTTCTTTTCGAAATGATGCGATCGTTTCATCTTGACGGCAAAAAGTCAAATGACTACCTGTGAAACACCATGAACCCCTATATATCTATGTCAGACCAGGGCATATATAAAGGGCTAGTGACTCCCCTCTCAGTATTCTTTTCGCTCTCAAGCCGACCAGCACAATGGAAGAACCCACACAGATCGAACTTCTGATTAGAGCATTGCGAGGTGTGATAAGAAAGTTTTCTTCAGACAAGCCGACGGACTTCTCTCCTTCCTTTCGAGATAAAAGTCAAGATACTTGCTATATCTGTCAAAAGAAAGGGCATTGGGCTACAGAATGTCCAGACCGTCAAAGAAGCAAGGCCAGTGTCAAAAGAAACAAAAGTCAAGATACCTGTTATCATTGTCAAGAGAAAGGACATTGGTCTTCAGAGTGCCCTAAGAAACAACAGGAGCAGGAGAAGGAGGAGGAAGAAGAAGAACCCCGACACGTTCAGAAAAAGAAGACAGAAAAGAAAAGAAGACGAGAAAAATGTGAGGAAGAAGAAGAAGAAGAAGAGGAAAAAAGTGTAAAAGTGAAGAAATTGAAAAAACAGAGAGAGTGAAAGAAAAAAGAAACAGAAGAAATCTATGAACTTTTTAAAAAGTGTTGTGTTGTGTTATGTTGTGATATTGAATTGTAAAAAATTTGTAACAGAATAGACCAAACTGAAAAAAAACGTAAGTGTCTCTTGGTTTTAATTATTTAGAAATAATAAGGACCTACACTCATACACTCACAACACGTACATCATAGGGTTAAAGAAGGGATTTTGAGTTTTAATTGATTTTGGCAAAATGAATAGTCACTCTTTTCGAGAGTATTGGGTAGCCCTGAAAAGGACTGTTGAGTGTTTGTTTTTCCTTAGAACAAACTCAGGAACGAGAATCAATTCGCTTTAACTGTCTTAAGCCTTTGCCACGGCCAAGGCCTACTTGTGGACTTGCTCCTGTCAATGATCTAGTAGATATCACTAGGGGTGGTATCTCTGGTGTAGTCACAGGGTTAGGTTGTTTGGCTCAGGAAGGTCTTTTTCTCTTGGGTCGTAATAAAGAAGTCTGATACATTTGTTTCAGACTTCTTAACTCGGCCAAAATGTCCAAGAGTACCGTGACCGTTTGACTTTCGATGTTCTCCTTCTCTCCTGGACTTTGTTTCTTCTCTACTGCTTCTTCTTCCTGTTGTTTCCTTCTTGCCTCTTCTTCTTCTCGCTGTTTCTGTTCAAGAAGAAATACTTGCTCTGCTTCTTTCTGCTGCTGTAAATATTTCTCCAATTCTTCTCTCTGTCTTTGTTTAAAATCGTCGACACGTGGTAAAGAAGGAGAAAGTGGCGAAGGTACTGGTACCGGAACAAATTCTTGGGAAGAAGATAAAAAATCTACTAAATCCCAGTTGAAATCAACCTCTTCGGGAAGTAGCACTGTGTTCACTTTGGTAGCTGCTGCTGTACCATTACTTCTCGTCTCCACAGCCGGTGCACCCCAATTCATTGTCTTCTTAGGTTCCGTCATGTTTCACAAAACACTACCGCGTCGATTCACTGCGCACAGACGCTAGTGTGCCTATATAGGAAATGTGACGTCACAGGTAGCTCTCTTCGGATTGGAAGACAGACTCCGCGAAGTGACTGAATTTTGTAACGCGTGTTGGGATTGGTGAACCCTTTCAATCCGTTTCGATCCGGTGTTCCACTATAAATAAACGCGGTTCACTTCATTCCCTTCACCTGTTCTCGTCACAGAGAAGATGTTGATCGACGTAGAATCCTCTACTTTGGTATCCTCAATGCTGTTCCGTACAGACTTACCCATGTATGTGAAAACAAAATGGACTGTCATCCGGATCACCGAGGCCACTCTTTGGAAAAGAAGATGTTATGTGGAAAGACAAGGCTGTCTTAAGCGGACTCTCATCTACGGACCAGAAGTGAGACACAGTTTAAGACAAACTTTGAGAAATTGGAGGAAGATAAGAAGACCTATGCGATGTCCTGTATGTTAACAGAATGGTGTTAACATCACATAACAAACAACGGCCCTTTTCAGGGCCACTTCCAATGCCTCGAAAAGATCTTAATTTTCATTTTATCTCCACCCTAAACGAATATATATAAAACCCTTCCTCTACTAAAAAAAACACGAACGCTCTTGATTCGTGTTTGTCTATACCCTTCTCTCAGGTAGCCTGACGTCACAGTACTTCTCTTTTTGCTACATTGTTACCAGTATGACGTCATGCCACCTGGCGCTTATCGCTCTACAAACCCACAGTCTCCTAGTAGCCGCTCTACCAAATTTCCATTGACGCTATACAGGCCCAGGGTGTTCTAGTCCCTCTACCCCATTTTTCCATTGACGCTATACAGGCCCAAGGTGTTCTAGTCCCTCTACCCCATTTTTCCATTGACGCTATACTGGCCCAGGGTGAGATTTTATTTCTTGAGGCTATACTGGCCCAGGGTGAGATTTTATTTCTTGAGGCTATACTGGCCCAGGGTGAGATTTTATTTCTTGAGGCTATACTGACCCAGGGTGTTGACCTTCTTTCTTGAGGCTATACTGGCCCAGGGTGTTGACCTACTTTCTTGAGGCTATACTGGCCCAGGGGGGGTCTGTAATGCTAATTCCCATTGAGGCTACGGTAACCCACTATACTACTACCAATGAACAACAAAGCAAATGCATCTGCACAGTATTTAATATCAGTACGAAGAAAAAAACCCCTCGGAAATGATCACTCATGGATAAAGTTAAATAATAGCATTTTTATCGACTTGAAAAACGTTTATTTTCAACAGGCGAAATCTTTTATCTCCTTGATTGTTTTAACTCATTTATTCATCAAGGTCTTAGTTTACTAGCTTGCACGTTACCTGTAGATCTATGTACAGATGTGAATGAGGGACAATCTCGTCTTGGTCTTTATCACCCCGTGATAATCAAAAATATAATTAGTGGTTATACAACTCGCTAGATCTCGATTACATGTACAACAAGGGAAATTCACGATTCGTTCATAGGGCAAAATATATGTTAGCTCATATAGGAGGTGATGGCACAATGACCAAAGAGGAAGAATGAATATGTTGAAACGTCTTTCGCCAAGAAAATTTTATTAAGTATAACAGTCGCTGCCGAAATAAATATCCAATTTTTTCTCGCTTGTTAAGAACTTTATATCGGAAATATCAACGTCTGTGCATATACATCATGACAATATAATGTCATCATTCAAGGGCTCGTTGGACACAAAATAGGTATTTTGAGCTTACAAGAGTAAAAGATCCATGCCCAAATTCAAATTCACAACTCAGAGACATTTATACAGAGCTTAGTAAGATTCTCAGTGATCAGGAAATTGCCAAATCTTATACAGAAAAGAATTTCAAAGTTTATCAGCTGTTGAAGCAGCGAGTGCAAAATTATTTTTCAAACATTGTTCTTGATCGTCGTATACGTCACAGTACCATACCACCCAAAGAATTTTTAGAACTGAATCAGTATTTTCTTGATGCAAAAGACGAATTCGTTGTTGTGGGGATTGTGATGGTTGGGGGTGGGGTGCTTCCAATATTTTAATTAAACAATTGTAGAAGTCCCACCCAGGCTCGATTTTGGTTGGAAGTTAAATTAGTGAAAGATAGATGTAAAACGCCGAGCCCCCAGTCAGCAACGCCGACGGTTAAATGGTTAAATATACAAAAAGGTTGAAATTCAACTAATAACAATTTAATAACAGTTCAATAGTCAAATGATTTAAATTTCCAATTACACTCATTCCGCTCGACCCTTTAATAGCCTATTGCATCACTTGATTAGCAGTGTGAGATTGATTACCACCTGTCCTTGTATTCTACTCATCTGAGGGATTCTTCTCTCTCCTATTTCTCCCAATTCTTCTCCTCTTCCTACCCGACTTTCTCCAAATTCCTTCTCCTCCTCCTCGACTTCTCTATACTCCTTCTCCTCCACCTCCACTTTCTCCTCCAAACTCCTTTTCCTCCTCCTCCACTTTCTCTCCACCTTCTCTCCACCGACTAGACTTCTGTCGACTTCGACTGTTCGGCTAGTCTGAGTTCCGTCTCCACCTCTTGGAGACTCGGAACTCAGTTGAACCGGAAGTTCTGTCCCCTGAAAAGCTTCATGTGAAATCACAAGGACGGTACAGTCTTTTCCCTTAGCCCTCTCATCTCACACTACACACAGCCTATCATCAGATAACGGTTATTAAATTTCTTCGTTCACGCATTCATTCACATCGAGATACCTATACGTTCTTATACATCAGTAAATTGCGTCACATCACTGCATATTCCTAATCCTGTTATACTACACAATAGCACGATAATCAGAAGCATTTCTTTATCTTACAAATCATACAAAGTACACAAATAATAAATATCCATGCTCTGATATATGCATACATCCATAGTAACTAATCTTACATACTTCAACCATTCCAAATTCACAACTCAAGCATGTGTAAATTCTGACATAACGCATTAATAAATGCACATGTTTACAACGAATTAACCTGATAGCGAATTACAAAATTAATTCTGACCACAAGCTAACAATCTATATAATTTTCTACGTATTACTCAAGCCCATTTCTCAAATACGCATGTAAATGAAACACTACAAAGGTAATTCTACATACTAAACGATGCTAGTAATTAAGTATACATGCTACAAATGATTACAATTATGATGCCGTAATATTCTGCAAAAAATCGAGCAAATAAGTTACTGACCTTTTCGAAGCTTTGTCTCCCGGTGTAACCCTATGCTCGGCAATCTGTCTAGGCGAAACTAAATTTTCGAAAGTTATCAGTCAGGTCGAATTGTAATCACACCCTCTATCTCAATTCCGACTGGATGTCGCTGTGAACCGATCCAATCAAACGTAGCGGACAATGTCCCTCTCGCTGTCTGTCAACGTGGGGACGGATCAGAACATGCCCCGCTCACCCCACGGGCTTCTCTCTGATCTTATGACTAAGCTGTACCACATAGGTGTAAAGTGGTGCGATCTATCGCTTTTGCCGATTCAAGATTCCGCACCGGCCGGTCATGTAACCTTGCGTAAGAGATTAACACTAGCCCGCTGGAAGCTTTAGACATCAAACACAACGCTGCAGTAATATTATAGATTATACATGACTTTACAGCTGGGGCTTGGCAAACGTGACAGTAGTTGACAATGTCGTATACGTGTATTCCACGTGGTATTTTGAAACTCAGAAACAGCGAGTTTACAACTGCAGAATGAATTACACGTTCTGCATCTCTTTCTGATAATAAAAGTTATCACCAATGGATAGAACGATAGAACGATGAGCGGGTTATCAGAAACAAAATTTATTTAATACGGGTGGAACGATGTCACTGCGTTTTTTTCACGATAACATCTCAGACTCCTCCTGTGGTTCTGACTGGTACTGACAGTATCGTCTACAATATGCCATATCCTGTTACCGCTGTGATATACGGAGTTTATTTCATGAATAAACCCAGCGAGAATGTACTAGCCCCTATGAAAACCAGTTAAATTAACTCTGTGGCAGCATGTGTGACTGACGAGTTCACAAATTCATCATAATGTCTTGGTTTAACTGAGCAACGTCGTGCAAAGTTCTCTCAGTGGGAAGAAAGTAAAACCTGTAATGTTACCGCGCTGGAAGGTGACTGAAGACGCCAAATATCATCATAACGATAACCGGGGAAGTTATTCATGACACTTGAAAATACAAACATGGAAAATCTAACAACAGCGGGGTTAGCCATAAAATGTATCAAGCATAACCCACATGCTTGGTAGGTTAACTGACAATTTCCCTCCAAGTGCGTTGTTGAATTTTACTCCGTTGATGAAACACTACCAAGAATGACTCAGTACCTGACTGGCTTCTCCGTAAGGATTTTGATCCAGGATATGAAATTGATCAATTTGTTCTTCCCAACGGAGATTGCTACAGTACAGAACGCTTTCATGGCAAACTGAAATCAATGGCACTTAAGCACACTAGTAATCTCGACGAGGTTGACGAGTTGATAAGAAATTCGTTCACAGACATATCAGTGGTTTCCAGGTTGCACGAAAATGTAATAACTGGAAAACAACACCAAAACATTTTCTCGAGATGTCCAACGATTTTGTGTGGAGTATGGCCATTGAGTTCTTTGGAACACATATTACAACCTAGACGATGCTATTTCTGTTGATATGGCTGCGTGTTACCCTGCAAGTTTTCTTGACGTGGTGAGTGCGCATCATACTTTTGGTCATCCAACACATGAACTTATCAGGATTTCAATAAATGGCCCACTTCTAGACATTGACCTGAAAGGATTTGCTGAAATTAACAGTTTTGAGTTTTCCCCTGATGTTCATCCGCTTATCCCAGCATGGTTTGAGGACACTTTGTTAAACATCAATTGCGTGAATGTTACATGCGACCACGTGGTTGGACACCTGTTGTGTTATTAAGTTCATGCTGGATAAACATGTCTTGACCGAGTTAAGGTGACAGAAACAGTCATTACACATACACCACTAAAATACGTTTGGCTCCCTGAACCATCACCTGGTGCACCGATATTTCCATCAATAATGATAGTAGACGGATAATAATAGGAAAATTTACCAAAAGGGCATTCGTAGACTGCAAACGTGTAAGTAATAGATTTGTCATTGACCAGGCTGAACGAGATTTAATCTACAACGATACAATGATACAATACGCCGGTACATACATTTCTAAGACCATTGTGAAACTCGGTGATATCTTCGGACATAAAATCTCTTTCAAAAACGGAGAATCACCACAATATACTCATTGATAGTCATCAATGCTCGCCTGAAAAATCAACCAAACCTCCAGCTGAAAAATCGACTCTACGACTAAAATTCCGATTGAAGCTCAGAACGAAACCGCTTCCATGGAAACAGCGGGGAGCGGCTATAAACCCCGTTGGAGTGGCACAGTCGCGTCTCCATAATATTAACTTGGACGTTGATCGATTAGAAACCGCGAGTGGAAGCAATAAACCGCTCTGGGTATCAATACTCCCAACATAGAAATTATAGCGACACTTATTGCCGTGACAAACTCGACATATCCTGTGACTACGTCGCACAAATATCCGGCGCTGAAATTTTTAGAACACTACCACCGGCCCGGGGATTTAAAAATTGCTGTAATTGAAATAAGAATATGACCACAGATATTGATGGACATCAAACGCGCGGAGAGACGGCAAACAAACTGCGTTCGTGGACACATCAAAATTTTCCACAAAAGACGATTTCACCGAGTCAGTGGACTACACCGGGGTAGATAAGGACGAAATGATTTCAAAATCAATTTGGCCAGATTTAAAACTATCAAGGTTAAATTGACTGATATTATTACTATAATGCCAGGGTTAGTCGCTTGCATTTTCGCTGACATAAACGAGGTAAGTAAAATGAGAGATCTTGGGATATTCCGTGAACTTATCTCAGATGAAATACAAAGTCGTGTTTCTCTCGCCGGAGATACAATGCGGAAGAACTCAACATCATCAACAACAGAGTTGCTGCTGTGCGCCACCTGGAACAAAGTCCAGGACGCGGCGACAAAAATACGTGGACGTCCAAACTATTGTGCAGAAATATCTCAGTGATCATATAAATTGACTTAACCGTCTATGCAAAAATTTCCAAGAAGACTCTAAAAAACTGATGAATATTTTGGAAAGCCCAATAAAGTTTGCAATAAAACTCGACGATACTGCCACGAAACGAAGCACGCTGGAAACAACTGTGGATAATTTTAAAACGTTACAGTCTGAACTAGAAATTGCCAAAACTGATATTAACACACTCAAAACCCAGTTGGATATCGTTGATAAATCAGTGATTTCTGCGACGACAGTAAAATCATGAATAATTTTTTTTTGAAACCCAATGTAATTCTATTGAAACTTGCTGATATTGCTACGAAACTAACCACGCTGCAAGCAATGGAAACACCTTAGAATAACTTCAAACTGATCTTCAGCAAATCGAATATGATATCAGAAAAGTTTGGGATGAAGCTGGGGAACTCCGCCCTCGTTAGTTTAAAAAAGAAGATTTGTAAAAGCAAAGGGAGGCCCCAAACAAACTACTATTTGGTGGAGTTTATGCAAGCCCAGATAGCTATTTTGTTAATAAATCTGGTATCTGGTTAGTGGCAACTAGCTGACTCATCTTAAAGAGAGACACGGCTCGATTCGTCTATAAAACACATCGAATGATGTTAAAGGAGGAGTACAACAGGCCATTGAAATAAATAATAATCTAAAATCAAACTTTGAGCCAAGACTACCACGCGTTGTTGCATCTGAAGCGGGGAGGTGGAGAGAAATAAGACAAGAGGAGTATTTTACC
Organism: Megalonaias nervosa; assembly: GCA_016617855.1. NCBI lineage: Eukaryota > Metazoa > Mollusca > Bivalvia > Unionida > Unionidae > Megalonaias > Megalonaias nervosa. The sequence continues at coordinate 36,033 of JAECUM010095086.1, read as the reverse complement.
TTTGTACTTGAACACAATGGCGTTTATCGAGTGTCATTACACCGTGAGAAAAATTCAAACCCTCCCCCCCTCCCCCGGGACCGTATACACCACAGTTGAGTCCAGCGGACGGTTAATAAAACTGGAAAAGACCTCTGGATATGATCCGAGCAGGAAAGTAGTTTGGTTAAATACTGTTTCTAAAATAAGTTCCGGATGACCAAAGTCAACCTCAAGCAGACTATGTGCACTGTAATGAACTTTCACATAACATCACGTGATTGACGTTCCACTCCGACTACAGGTCAACAATTAGAATGTCAGCATTAGAAAATAATGGACAGACGTAATAAAATCAACGACGCAGAGACGTAATTGGGAACAGACTCCAACGAATATTTCAGCGATATAAACGCGCTGAGGAGTCATTGACGGGACATGTGGCATCCCTTCTGCCTCCACGGTGGGTCTTGGTGTAACTGGAATAGTCACCACATTGACGGTCGGGTGTTCGTTGGAGTAGTTAGTGCTGGTGGAACAGTATTATCAACGAGACTCAATATAAAAATTGGTAGTCATTTCGTCATCATGCGATCATTACAACGGCGGAAAGTAGTTTGATAAGATTACAAAATTGTCTTCAGATGAGTGCGCCGCAGTGTTGGCCGAGCTGGACAGCTTCAAGTCAGTAAAACACACAATAAGGACGTCCGATAAAAATAAATAACTCTTTTTGTTCTAATCAAGCAAAAACATTAATAATAATTACTGTTATTATCAAGTAATTCTTTTGCTCTAAAACGGTCACACTATAGTCCCAAATTTAATTCAATTACAAGACGTCGTCGATTAATAACTCGTTTCTCATATTGTTTTTCCACTTCAACTCAAATTTCGTCAAAAATACAAGCAAGTGTAACTAATTATTCCAAGTCTATGTCAGTCTCAGACATAGATGATTCAGTTTCTTTGATAAATTTACATTCACGATGTTGTGTACAACAACCGTTGTTTTAAAACTGCGGTATCTTATCAAACTATTCTTCCATGTAACCCGCGATTAGATGTGGAGGAAGAATATGATATCTTTTCTCGAGTTTTGATATTTCATCGAGTATGAAATATATTCTCTCAACGTTCATACTTATATGAAATTTTTGTTTATTTAAAAGTTACTTTACCAAAGGAGATAGTAAAGCTCAGATGCTTAATTAATGGTATACTTTGAGATTACAGACACACATGCCATGTTAAGCTGTTGCATGTATTGCTTGTATGGTCTGCCAACGAGTACTGATCAATATTAATTCGCTACTTCTTACGGAAAATGTTAATATCAATTGATACATTCATCACAGTTGCCTTTCAGTTCATATATTCAACTACCCAAGCTCGACTGTCTCCCCAGTTAATTAAAAGAAAGATTTCCCGAACAATTCTGGAACATGCAATGTCTTTCCCAGCCGTTTAACTATCTGCGCCACCGAAACAGTTACGCATATAATACAAGAACAAATATATAAAGTTAACAGCGCTGTAGAAACATTAGTCATTCATCCCCCTGCACATTCCAATATGAACGAAAATTCATTTTATTCATGGGCTCGTCAGTCCTCGTTTAAAATGATTTTCTTTCATAATGGGTCAGCAAGCAATCTCGCCTAAGTCTGGCCGAGGTCAGTCTAATCTTTCGGCATCAATTCCTCGAGATTACTTACACACGAAACTGACACTGAAAGATTCAATGTACTCGCCAGACTGAGTGATGTAATCCCGAGCCAGTTTGTTTAAGGCTGACGCGTCATAATCAATAATGCTTCTGAATGATAAACGTCGGGTTGAAATCAATAACACTGCAAGCATGATGTTTCGTCTGGGCTGATATAACCATCATATTTTTTATATGCGCTGACATACACATATCACAGCAACAGGAGTTGGGGGATGGATCTAGCATAAAAAGTTTACACGACCCACCCTCCTTTTTTGTTGCCGTCCGCCGCGCCCAAGAGGGGTTAAATATAGAAAACCAATGTACAGGCAAGCGCTTTAGACTACCTTGCGACCCAGACCCCAGAAGTCTACCTGAGCGCCTTGCTTATATCTGTGTGCATGCAATGCGCAGAAGGTGCTTATGCAGGTGTGGTGACGGGGCTGAAACTTTCCAATATCTTCCATTGACATGTGAATCGACCTTAATGCAGCATATCTATGTTGCTATATCATATATGTGGTGCCAAGGCCTGTCAGAGGGTTGACTGGAGCTGGCCAGACGATAGGCTGTGGAGTCACTGTTGCCTGGCTAGTAATAGCTCAATTTACATTGTCAGTACTATGTTGCGTTAAAGGTGCTGATGCATTGCCCACTCGAGTAATGGTATCATCTTGTGAAAGTGTTGAGCCAGCGCGTCCCATGCGGCCTAGGTTGCACAGGAGTCTCAGTTTCAAAACATAGGCTTCGTTTTGTCGGTTGACACGTACGAAAACTATCATTTGTCAAAATCAAGGCTTCCAGCGTGGATTCCAAAATGGCTGAATTAAAATCCTGTATTTATGAAAAGAAGGGTTAGTTGGGGGGTGTTATGTCAACTCAGACGAAAAAAGGCAGTTTTTTCCAGGGCGTGGCTTCCATCGGGTTCACCTTAGGATGCACCTCAGGCGGCGCCGCTCCACCCTCTGTAGGACCCACTGTTGTTGAACTCGACATGTCATCAAAACAGCCTTTTCAAACTATTCTTCACACGGCCAGAACATTCTGGGAACTCTCTTTTGAGATCAAGACGTTAAAATATACAAGTAACTCCAGACATTTAACATTACAACGATCATCTTGTATTGAAAATGTCAAATGGTTCTCCCACGTTACGTCTATTCACGTTGTTTTCCCTGACCATACATCGTCAGGTTAGTAATGTGTGTCTTGGATTGTCATCAAGTGTGTTAGATTCCTATTGTGATCTACTTTAATAAATTAACATTAGACCCTAAACCAGTTCACGATGTTAAACCTATGGATGTTTCAAAATTCAATTATCATTCGCACGAGAGGGATCCAATCCAAGAGGACCAGTAAGAGGGCCTTTCGATAGATCTCCTGAGCGAGCAAATCCCCGAGAGTATTATTAACTTAGACCGTGTCTGTTTTTAGTTTTGTTTTACGTCCAGCCAATATTTCAAAAGGTACCAGCAAGCAAGGTAAACTCCCCCCACAAGAAATTTAAAACAAGTATTTCAAAGCCAACAAATATTCAAAATATATATATATATATATATATATATATATATATATATATATATATATATATATATATATATATATATATATATATATATATATATATATGTGTGTGTGTGTGTGTGTGTGTGTGTGTGTGTGTGTGATGCAAAAACAAAATGTAAACAACCTTTTAATAAATACTTTCGTATTTAACAGTGTCTCTGTTCATAAAAATAACAGTCTTGAATATTTGGCAGTTAATAGCACATATAAACAAAACACAAAAATATATCAGTGTCCCGGATGCAAAACAAAATGTAAATAACCTTGTAAAAATATTTTGGCATTTAACAGTGCCTTGTTCATAAAAATAAAACAGGCTTTAATATCTGGCAGTTAATGGCATATACTGGTAGGATTCAAGTTCACCTCTGCAGCTTCTTCCCCTTGACTTTTGCTCTTGTTCCTTTTTCATGATGAATAGCCCTTCAATCTGTGCATAGAGCACACTGGGTGAACAATTGCAAACCGTACATTGGTGTAAAGGCAGACTTGTCATTGGGATTATCAAGGAATTTTTCTATGAATAAATCAAGGAGGGTCACATACCATGTGCTCATAGTAGAGAGGTTGGGAATGATGTAAAATATTGCTGCTCTTATTGCATTAACTACTTCGTTCCCAATCGTATTTTCCTGGCCAGCTGTGAAACTCATTTTGTGACTGATTAGTAAGTCAGTTAGGTCATTTCTCAGTAGCCAGTCCCCCTTTAGTTATTTGGGTCTGATCTTATTTTTTTCAGGATAGCATAGTTCCAAATGCCTTGGGGTCATTAAGATGTCAAATGCGTTTGTTGATTCTATGGTATATTTAATGTTTTTCTTTATGTGAAATTTTATAAACGACCCGAACTTTCTTGACGTTCTTACCGCCGGTAAATCGAGACCCAACTCCACGTGGTTTTCATTACTGACCTTAGATGATACCTGCATGAAGCAAGAAATAATACACTCTTTCTGAATCATTATTGCCCTCTTAAACTTATACTCCGCTGGAGGGACACCTGGGATATGCCGGAGTGCCATGGTATCGTGGGTCTTAAAGTTTGAGATCAGTGAATAAGTAAATAAAAATACTGACCTTCAAGATATTATTTATGTATACTTGTTGTTCTTTGCTCTGTATTAAAATGCATTCAATTTCTCGTTTCAATCAGATGACTGCGGGAACGATCGATAAGAAGACGCCATGTACATTCAAGGTTATGCAAAGTGAGTTACTATGATATCGTGGTGGTACCGAAAAAAATATGGCTTATACTTGTCCTAATGTTAGGATCTTGATGTATATATTGCACAAACTGTAAATCGGCTTGATAAATGGATGCTACTTCCATTGCAATCATTCTTCCGCATGTGGCTTCCAACAGAAACTTATCAGAGAGAATTAAAGAAATACATCTGTAACCAATTGTGACGGAGAGCGTAACGACGGGATTGTTGATGAGAATGGACCACCAACATGAGCAAGAAAATGCACGTCGACCTCAGACTGTTTAAATAAACTCTTCGTGTTCCAAAGAAAAGTAATATATCGTGTGCAACAAAGTTTTAAAGTCAACACCTGTAAATTGTTAAAGCCACCAGAATGCAACAACAGTCCATACTTCGCATTTTTAACCTTATTTGGTACCATAGATTCGATCTCTTGGTTCTTTACAAATACGGTAATCATGTAATCTGACTCTTGCATAACATCACTGGACATAATCAGACAAACTGTCTAACCGATTTGTTACAGTGATAGCGATTTTAAGAAGATATAGATTCTGTTTGAGAACATGGGATACGGCCATTATTTGGAAAGATTGATATTCATGGGAGCATTTTTAAAATAGTGTACTTGTCAGCATTCCCGAAATTTTCCCGAAATAAACGAGTGATGCAGAACTAGTAACTTATAGTTATGTCGTGAATATAAGATATGTACCTCAATAGGTGGCGCTATGCAGAAAAAAATACCGACAGTGATACCATAGAATCCACGATAACGCAAGAAGCTACCAAAGTAACACTGCGTCGGGCGCTCGCGATGAAATTGCATTGTAAAGCATAGTTTTGTACGATGTGTTCGCTATCCTCCTGTAAACTAACACAAAGGATCTCTCCTTTTCCAGTCATCTTTCCGATTCAACATATTTATCGTTTGATTGATTGCGATCTTTCGGGGTGTTTTTTCATACTAAGGTAAAAAAAAAAACCAAAACGACACGATAAAAGCATCAGAATTCCGGAAAATCACTTAAGTTACCTTGTGTTTTGTTTTGTGGTAGATTACAGCGAAACCTACCCGCATTAGGACGTAAAACAAATAAACACAGAAGTGGCCTTACCTTCCCTTCCAACTAGTCCGAGTTTCCTCTGACCCTTACCACCCCATTTTTGATATTTTGACATTTATGTTAGGGTGTAGGGTCAGAGTCCATTCCCTATCGAAAATTTGGAATTTGCCGTCAACATTTGGTGTCGGCATAGGGTAGCCGCTTACTAACCGGCCTAGCAAACTTTAACGACCTTTCATCGAGATATACCTGCATGAAATCGATAGGAATATGATTTATTTTCTCAGATATCGCGAATATAGCATTCGTTATATCTTTAATCCGCCGACAGACTAGCCGAAACTATAGCGTTGATGAAATTTCACCTGGAACTCGCAATTTGCATTCCGAATCACATGACTACACAAATCTCGCGACCCACATGTCAGTGACTTCAGAGTTCAAATAGTCACGTGATATCAACATTTAACCATTTCTAATATTGCTGTAGGAAAACAAATCGAACATATAAATGAAAGTCACGTAATATTTATAGAAAAATAAATGAACATAAACTTCTAAAAATATTTATTCTGGAAACAACGACCAGAAATCTGTAAATGTTGCAGCAGCTTGAAAAAAAAACAACAACAGATTTAACAAGCGGAGAGCACAGGTCAACGCGGTAGTCACGTGATACCAACAAAATACATCGCTGACACGTGCTTAGTACTTGACGAATCTGGTTTTTCTCCACCTTGCTGCGACACCGACAGGTTTCTAGTCGCTGTTCTCAGAATAAATATGTTGAGAATTAAGTGTGCGTTATATTTATGTACAAGTATTACGTGACTTTGAATTAATATTTTCGAATTCTATGTACAACAACTTTCGAAATGGTTTATTGTTGATATCACGTGACTATTGGTCCTCTGATGTCTTTGACATGTAGGTTGCGATATTTGTGTAGTCATGTGACTCGGAATGCAAATGGCGAGTTCCACGTCAAATTTCATCAACGCTATAGTTGCATCTCGTCTCTCAGAGGATTAAAGATATAACGAATGCTGCACTCGCTATTTCTGAGAAAATAAATCATATTCCTATTGATTTCATGCAGGTATATCTTGATGAAAGGTCGTTAAAGTTTGCTAGGCCGGTTATTAAGCGACTACCCTATGCCGACACCAAATGGTGTCGGCGAATTCCAGCTTTTCGATAGGAAATGGACTCTGACCCTACACCCCAACATAAATGTCCAAATATCAAAAATGGGGTGGTAAGGGTCAGAGGAAACTCGGACTACCTTCCTACCTATTTATATATCTGGATAGCTAGCCACATAGATCTATCTATCGATGTTCATAATATTCTTAACATCTAGCCACAGCTAAGGGATCAAAAAGAAGAACGTTTTTATCCATGTCGTAAAACACAATACAGGCAGCTATCTGACAACCGGTCATGCAAGAAATTGAGCGAAAGGAATTTTTCTTTTGAGTACAATCGTCTACACGGCGCCAGATGTCTGATTTATGTCAAAGTCCTTTCAGACGAAATCAATGTTACACCTGTAAGAGTTTGCCTGACTTTCGTCGTATTTTAGCGTACGATTGAACTTCATGTTACTAATCTATACTGTCATCATGGACAGAATCCTTAAATTGCGAAATTTCACGTTTGTGATACTGTATTTCATGAAAATTAATGCAGTATTTGATGCAGTTCCCTACGAATTGGTTCAAAAACATCCTTTTAAGAGAGACAACAAACAATAATTAAACCAACCTAAGCCGCCAGCTACGTGACTCATAGTCTAGTAACAGAGCGGTGGGAAAAAAATGTTCTTTTGAGCACCGTCATCTATGAAATGTATGAGCGACACAAATAGCCGCTCTAGCGAAGCAAATTGTACTACAAACTATGACTCCCAATCTGTGTGTAATAAATGCATGATTTGAAACCAGCCGTGGCCTACGTATAGTCTCAGGTCGTGCATATCAGGCACAGACTGGGATCCATACCACTTGGTCGGAATGATATTTTTCCCTTAAACAGGATTATTTCATTCAGTATATATGTAGGTAGGTAACTTCAGGTACGTACATACATACGTACACACACGTTTGTTTATTTCATATGGCTGCAGATCACTTTAGCTGTTAATTTTGTATTATAGCAAGAGATTTGTCTAAACAATGGCGGCGCGAAAGAGGGGTTGGGAGGAGGCAACTGCCACAGGGCGCCAGAACAAGACTGATGGAGTGGGGGGGGGCATGGGCGCCTGCACATGGGGCAAGGAGGGACACTTGTCCCCACCCCCCTCTGATTTCACCTCTGAAAATGTTTGGGCCTACATCTTTAAAATGTAATAGCTGACCACTTCATGTGTGCCCCCCCCCCCCCCATAATTATGCGGGCGCCGAGGGTGGGTGGGTGGGTGTTTGTAACCGACAGTAAAACTGTTCTCAGCACCAAAGTAGGGATGCCACTAAAGAGCATCGCCCCTTGGTCGGATTGCAAAGCAAAATTCATTCGGAGCCGGTCCATCAGTAAATTCTTACTTTTAATTTTGCACTTTCAATTTGACCCTATCAAGTTTGCACGTCCAATAAAAATAACGCATAACATATAATAAAATCAATCTGATTAAAATCAGATCTCCACTGCCCTGCGTGAAAATCTAACGGCAGCCGCTTAGAGGTCATCTTCTGGTGACCTTTGAATTTAACCAATGGAACTGCAACTTTCGGAAATTTGAACGTTAATCAAATCGTTCGGCACATTGATGCTCTTTAGACACACTATTACAAAACTCTGTTAAGAACAATACTAACGCGGATACTTTTAAGTTGAGCAGATTAAGAAGAAGTGTATAAGACGATAAGAAGTTTGAAATTAGAAAACGCTAAGGGGTGGGAGATTCTTGTTAAGTGTTAATGGCTGGAGCACCAATCCTTGTTGGCCATGTTACATGTCTAAATAGCAAATCACTTGCTTTAAAATTTGTATATGAC
>JAECUM010095086.1:0-22500 GCA_016617855.1 Megalonaias nervosa | reverse complement strand
TATAGGCTTCATGATGAGCATTCAGGAAATTGAAGCAGTTGAATTATGAATATCATTGTGTTTGCATAGGTTTGCAGTAGGAACTGAACTAGTAACTTGAATCTTATTGGCATTTGACTCGTATTACCTGGCAAATACGATTACATTAAGCTGTCAGGCCAAAATTAGCCAGGTGAGAGATAAATATTGTATTGCCAACAGTCATTTGAAAATAAATGCAAAACTGAAGCATTCTGATGAATATGTCAGAAGCAATTCAATATTTTGTTCTCGGTGATTGATTTGTATGTGTTCTATTAGGGGGATGAATGAGAGAGAGAGAGAGAGAGAGAGAGAGAGAGAGAGAGAGAGAGAGAGAGAGAGAGAGAGAGAGAGAGAAGCAATGGTGAGTGTTAGCCTATTTTGCATGTCAAATATCCAAAGACTATCAAAAACGCTCGTTTTAGATGTCTCCAATTTATCTTAGTAAAGAAATTGGTTGAGTTAAATCAGTGTAGCAACCGTCCAAACAGTGGGACCCTAATTTCCCATCAAACATGATTGGTTTTATTTGGAGGTTACCCCGGAATTAAGGCTGAGGGTGGGTGTTGTTACGCCATTGAATTTCAAAGTTTCTAACCGACCGTATTTAAAAAATGTGATCATGATATAAAATGTCTTATTTTCTCATGTTAATTATTACAGATTACCAGTCACGTCAACCGATTAATTTTATTATTTTCAATGCCATAAGTATGACTCGGTTTTCGTTGTATTTACAATTCAGTAATTGTCAATAAAACAAAATTCCCACGAACCCGTTACCCTTAAGTGATACGGATAGATTTTTATACATAGCAAAGAATATCGTATTTCTTCCATCGCTAGGATAGTTTTTACACACGTGCATTTTGAAGCAAACTTAGTTACAAACTCAGTTTTTATCCTTTATGAAATTAACATAGTTTAAGACTGTTCTGATGTCCTGTCCTTATTTATGTCCTTATCAATGCCCTTAAAGATATAAATCAATGGTTCCCGTTAACTAATTCAATATTTGTTTTTCGCTTTCTTTTTAAATTTATGCTGAGCGGAATTTAGTTGAGGTTTGTGGAAGTTTTAAAAAGGTTATGCAAAACAATACCTCTAGCTGTCTGAAACCCAACCATGTAACGGAATGATAACAATTTTCTTTTGAGCACTGTCATCTATACAGCGCGAGAGCTCTGATCGATCGTTGGCCTGACTTTTGTTAGATCTGAGCGTGATGAGAACTTCATCTTCGCTTGCCAAGGTTCCGATATGATAACCCTGCCTACACCTTGGCGGATCAAGCAGATATTTATGTGCTTCCGGTCTGTCAATTTCATAGTTTCAGCGGCAAGCCACCGCATCCAATCCAAATTAAGTTGTTCAAATTTGAATACTGTTCCTACATGATTGAAACAAGGGGAGAACACAACTTGAATGAACTCATATCTGAGCAATTTTACACTGCTGTTCCGTGTTTGTACAAATACCTTTCACTCAAATAAACCTGTAATGGCTTTTCTCTAGTACGTAGTCATACTTTCGATGTTAAACTTACAAAGTATCCTTTTGAAGTCAGTTGCATCCACCATTTTCGGCCGATATACAATGCACCGCTGTAATACGCTATGGATTAGTTGGCATTAATACTAAGGGAGGCAACTCATGAAATCGCATAGATGTTGCTTGGACAAAGTACTAAAATATCAGCTCGATCCGCCAAGATGTAGATAGGGTTAACATATCGGAACCTTGGCTAGCAAAGATTCAATAACCTGTCCCGTCGGCCTGAATTTTGTTGCATCAAAGGCCGTCAACAGTGGTGGCACGAGGGATCGAGGCACCCGGGGACAATGTTCTTTATTGATTAGCCTATTTTGCGACAGAGAACAGTTTTTGTCAGTTAGCCATCCTCCATCCCCTACTAAATATGTTTTGTGAAGAATTGCCCTCTTTACACTAAGATATTAGGTGAAATACTTGAAAAGTTAAGCTGCAAAAAAGCTCCTGACTGCATCACCCTTCGCTCAGCACAAATCCACCCACCCATCAACCCCGTCTGATTTCTGTTTCATCTTGAGCGCCATGAGCACGAGCATCACAGTAGGCCTGACTTTTGTTACATTTCAGCTTCGTAAGTGCCTGTACCGTGGACCTGACTTTTATTACTTTTGAGTGTCATGAGCACCTCGAGCCGACTAAAGTAAAGTTCTGAAAGGTAAATGCAAACCACTACACGAAAACGTAAGGAAAATAAACCCTTACAAGTTAATGTAAACATGAAATACAATAAGTTAAAAATTTGTAGAAGGTAAAGCTGTTAACATTATTTAAAATGTACGTAAAACTAAAGGTAACAGATATATGGTCAAATTTGTTCTATAAACCGTTAACGAAAGCACAGAAAGAGTAGGGCTGCCGAAATATCTATATCAAAAACTTGGTCAGATGATTTTGTAAATGCCACTGAGAAGCACTGTATCATTCGTCTTAAGAAAAATAGAAATGGTTGGCGTGTATATACATATATTAGAAAATACATTTGTTTTTCTCGTGGGGAAAATCTACACGTAGACAATCTCCCTGTTTTATATTGTTTAACTAGATCTACTCCAGGTATAACTGGCAATTTGTTATTAAAATCCTCGTCATCATGGTTTTCTTTACAAGTTTGAAAAGCTTTGTTACAAATCTTATCTGAAATTTACATTTTAGGATATTTCATCATATATTTCTGCATGGAAAGTCAACATTGTTGAGTAATATTTTGGGTCTTTTTAATACTGAACAAATTCATCGTTGAACTTACCCGTGTTAACCAGTTTATCATCGGCATTGTTTGACCATAGTTTGTGTGACAATCATAACACAATTGGTCAGTCAGGAACTATTGTTGTCGAAGTAAGAGACCGTTTGCTTATTACATTCAGGGCTGGTCACATGTTTTCCCAACTGCTTGTATAAGACAAGTAGTGTCAGAAACTTCACTTGTCCCAACAAAATTTTCACCACTTGTCCCAAATTTCAGTTTCTTGCCTTGATTACACGAGATGCATGCGTTTTAATCCATATTAAAAAACAAAAGAAATAATGTACTTCCATCAGCAAGAATGGAAAGGAATCTGTTGGGAATTCAGACCTTCTCTCAAGACTCGATCAGTTGACAGACAAATGTTAGGTCTGAGTCTGTTCTTATAATTAGCACTAATATTATTAGCACGGTTCTTCTTAGAGCGCACACAACATTTCTATATCAGAAAACGGTTTTCCATATCGGGATACTGTAAAGAGAGCTCCCATTCTATTTGTTTCTTTGTTTTTTGTTTCTTTGATTTTTTTTTTTTTTTCATTTCATTCTCATTTTATCTTTTAAATGGAATTTCGTCACAGAGTATGAATAACTCTGACTTCAGGGATTTTCCGCACATGCTTACTAGTGTCATGCTTATGCCATGTTGCACATGCTTTAAGAGGTCCAGAACTGTCATATACTTGCTTGATCAAATTCTGAGCTTCTAGTTCCATTGACAAATATGCTGGTTGAATTTACAACCCGTACCAGTTTGAAATAGTGCTTGCAATAACTGCAAACAGGGCCAGTCCTAGGGTTTCTGGCGCCCAAGGCGAATTATGACTTTGGCGCCCCTCCCCTTTCCCCGTAGAGAAAACAGAACTTTTCCATCTAATTAGGCTCTTCTTAATGTCTGGCGTCCTAGGCGACGGCCTAGTTCGCTATATGGTGGAGCCGGCCCCGACTGCAAAACATCAATCCCTTTGTAGTCAACGAATTTAAGTCATGCGTAATTATCAACCAAATGTGTCTCAAAATTTCTTTGTCTCTTAGTTGTGTCATATTTGACATTTTTCGGAGCCATATATTTTTGGAGAAACATTTACCTCAGATTCAGTGATAACATTTCCGTTTTATGTCTCTACTTTCCCGTGATTTTTCCTTCTCTAAACTGAATATGGCGTTCCTTGCAAAACTAAATTACTTAACTCGTTGTCTTACCGAAATAGAAAAGATCATTTCATTTGACAATTATATCTACTAACTTTAAATAACATACATTTTTCTATTTAAATACAAACAAAGGTAACTCTTTTCGCGTGAAGAGATAATTGTCTTTCTTCAAACACAATGTTGAACCTCTGTATATTCAATAAAAAATAAGACTCGTTATTTTCATTATATTAGTTCATAAAGGACACAGACAATTGTGAAGTTAAAATATCTGGGTCTAGTACCGGTAAACAATAAGGTCATTTAAAACGCTGCTAATTAATCGTACCATATTTGTTTTGCATGAAGTAATTTCATTAATTGAAAATTTGGTCGCATAACCCAATATGCAGTCAAACAGTAATAGAAATCGCGTCCCATGCAACTATTATTAATGACCAGTTACTGTAAGGGGCGCCAGAAGAATTATTTTCAAGGAAATGGGTGGGGTGTGGAAAACATATAGTAGTCAGCTTATCAATTGTATGGATGTAGGTCAAAACATATTTAGAGGTGAATTCCAGGGGGGAGGGAGCAATTGCCTTCCCCCTATGTTCGGGCGCCTATTGTTACTGTAATATCACATGAATAAATGGAAGTAGATTTCAGGCATTCAGTATGCCAGAAGGGCATGATGGCCAGATAAAGTGATTAGCGTATGAAAATTAATGCATGTCCGACTTGATTTTAAACGTGAAAAAAGTGCTAGCGACTTGGAAAATTATGCTTGCCCGACTTCGAAAATGAATTGTCAGAGACGTCGAGATAAGAGATTCGGTCAAACCTGATAGTGTAAAGGAAAGGGTCACAAAGGTCAAATGAACAAACATAACACTGAAAATCAGGTCTTTCAAATTTACAATAAATAAAACTTTATTGCATAACTGTCAGAAGTTATTTAGGAAAATGTTTCACAAAATTTAAATATGAATGAAAGACGAGTTTCTGTTAAAGAGTGTTTTCATTCAGCTTCAGAAAGTAGTGAGGCTGAAACAAATAATTGGCTCTTGGATGTTTCTTGAGTTGTACTTAAATATTAGACATAGGGACCATATACTGTATATGTATATAGACAAAATGGTCAAGATCTGTACACAAAGTATTGTAAATTAAGAAATAAGTTAAAAAAAGGACGTTAACAGAACTCAGTCTGAATACTTATCAAACGAATTGAGGGAAAAAAAGTCTAAACACATTGTTGCAATCGAGATATCCCTGGAAATCATTCCATAAATTTAGTTATTCCTGTCCCACACAGTGGCGATTTAAATGATGACGTACAACCGGATTGTGGTGATTTTGGTTCAACCAGTCTTCAGAATTCGGCAATATTAAAAAATCTGTATGCGAAAGTTTCACATCAACATCTACAAGTAAAGAAGTAATTAAAGCAGCTAATATGTGAATATGAGTATTTGTTCTCAGATGTCCCAATTCGAACAAACAAAAACTACGAGGATGCTGAAATTGTAGAATCTAAACTTATAAAACAGCACCCTATCAGGATGGATCCTCTCAAGCGGGAATCTTTGAAAAATATTTGTTGGAGAATGGCTTTACTGAATCAAGCAAACGTAATTGCAGTTTGCCGTGTATTTTTGTGTCAAAACCAGATAACACTTTCCGTATGTGCAGTGACTACAGAAAAGTTAACTGTGTCACCAAAACACTAATTTCCAATACCAAGATTTGATGACTCTATTGACAAAATTGGAAATGCAAAATATGTCACCAAGTTTGACCTATCAGGGTTCTGACAGATTCCGCTTACGAATAGAATCAAAGAAATTTCAGCCTTTGCAACTCCAGATGGAGTCTATTAAATAAGGTAATGTTATCTCATATGAAAAATTCTCTCTCAGCATTCGAGCGTATAATGAACATGATAACATCTGATATAAATGGCTGTGATGCGTATATATCAATGGAGTCATTATAAACAGCGGCACCTGGAAACATTACCGAGAAACTATCTGGAAATTTTTTGTGTGACTGAGTGGGGCACATTTAACAATTAATTTAAGTAAAAGTGAGTTTTGCCGAGCTTGTGTCACATTTTTAAGACACATTGTAGGACAAGGTCAAGTCGAGCTTACAGAAGCTAAGGTTAAATCTCCCTTGCCTATCAGTAAAAAGCAGCTAATGCGATGTTCGGATATAGCAGTATATTAACGGAAATTTTGCTCAAATATTTCCATAATTCCAGAGCCCCTAAACAATTTACTGAGTAAGAAGACCAAGTATTTTGGTCTGTCAAATATCATAAGGCCGTACTTAAAGAATTGCACCAGTTCTTTCAGCTCCAGATTTCAACCAATCATTTAAAATATCTGTTGATGGAAGTGATGTAAGGGTTGGTGGCGTATTATTTCAAGGAGATATAAATAGCGTGGATCATCCAGTTTGCTATTTCTTTAATAAACTGAACAAGCATCAGATAAATTATTCCACTATCGATGAGTGTTTGGCTTGAATTTTGGCTTTACAACACTTTGAAGTGTATATTAATTCAGCTTCTTCTGGATTATTGGATTCAGTGATTACAACCCCCTTACTTTCATGAACAAAATGAAACTAAAGTTCAGAGATTGTTTAGGTGGAGTTTGATCTTGTAAGAATACAGCATCAACATTCTGCACATCAAGGGAAAGGAAATTTAATCGCGATGCACTTTCATGTGTATAGAAGTTTAATGTTGCTTTATTTTGCATACATTTTTGAACATTCATTATACATCTTCTTGCGAAGTTTCATTATTATTATTATTATTATTATTATTATTATTATTATTATTATATGTTTGTTAATATGGAAAAATAATCCCTTATTGCATTAATCTTTCTTTTCCTTATGACGGGAGGTGTTATGAATATCTATAATTTCGTTAATTTGTTTGAATGGCTGCAAGTTGTAGTAATCTATAGTTGAAATTTCGTATGTTATATTTTAAGATATTAAGAACGTAACATTGCACAGGATCTATAAATAGATGTTTACGCACGTGTTTACAGTTACTAATAATATTATTAGTGGAACACATGATATGTTTCGAGATGTTTTCCATTTGACAGGTCGGTCAGATTGTGTCTTAGAAGAATTAAGTTAATTCCCATTGGATGGGTTAGATATTGCTAGTTCTTTTACGATGCTGGAGCTCTGCAATTTGTCACTTTGGAGCAGTGACAATATGCCTGTTTTACCCTTTCGCCTGTATGTAAGTCGCTAGGACTAGGAACTTTTCTTATTCTTATTTTTGTGTTTTCATTGTAGCATCAAGTCTTTTATGTTGTATTTAGACGTTATTTGAGAGGAAACATTTATTTGGATTATTCAGTGGAAATAGAAAGTATTCATTGGACTGATTTTCTTTTACGTGCTCAGTCTGTGCGTTCTTTCTTTTCATTCATATTGTTCATTTTAAAGACTAAAGTGGTAATTATTTCAGTACGCTGGCGGAATTGAGCGATTATTCGTTCGAGGTATGTGTATGTGTGTGTTTAGAAAAGAGAGGGTGATAAGGAGAGAGAGAGAGAGAGAGAGAGAGAGAGAGAGAGAGAGAGAGAGACTATTACAAAGGTGAGAGGCGTCCTATTTTGCATGTCAGATATCCAGCGACTGTGAAAAACATGCGTTTTACATGTCTCAGATATTTCCTCTTAGGTAAAAAAGCAAGTTTAGTTAAATCAGTGGTGTAACAACCCCACAAGCAGTGGGGGCCCAAATTTACCATCAAACAACTCTTTTTATTGGGAGGGACCCCCGAATTAAGATGGTGGGTGGGATTTCTTCTTAACAATATTTTAACCGACATTATTAAAAATGACATAATGATATAAAATGTCTTTTTTTCCTCACATTAATTATTGCAGATTTGCCAGTCATGTGAGCCCAGTGCTTCCGTAGTCAATGGGCAAGCTGTTGATTTTCATATTTTCAATGCCATGCGCATGACTCGTTTTCGTTGTACCTGTATTTACACTTCAGTAATTATCAATTAAGCAAAAACAGCAAAGCCCCCACGGCCCCGCTCCCCTCAACTGATACGAATAGATTTTGATACATAGCAAAATGGATCGCATTTATTCCTCCTCTTGGACAGTTTTTACACGCATGTATTTTGAGACAAGCTGAGCTGAAATAACATATTGTAAGACTGTTTTGATGTCCTGACCTTACTATCTCCTTATTCAATAATACTTTTGTTGGTTGGTTGGTTGGGGGGGGGGGGGGATAAATTCAAGCTGTAAACCGAATTTGAGCGTTATGAGAACCTGTGCCGTCGGCCTGACTTTTGCTGCCTTTGAGCGTCATAAACAGTGGAGGCGCAAGGGTTCGAAGCACCCGGGGGCAATGTTCTTAAGTGGCACCCTTACTTTGCTACAGAGAATAGTTTTTATTTCGGTTACCCATTACCTACCCTCGCATATGTTTCTGAAGAACTGCCCTCTTTACACTAAAGTGAATGCAAAAGACTGAAAAGTTCAGCTGCAAAAAAGCACCAGACTGCACCAAAAATGTCAATATCAAAACTTGACTGGCGGATTTTGTAAATGTTTCATTCGTCTTGTCAAAAATAGAAATGGTTGACGCAAATATTATAAAACATTTCTTATTTCTTTTTATCCTGGGAAAGATCTATACACAGAAAATCTGTAAGATTTATATTATTTTAACTAAATCTACTTCATGTGTACTAAACTCTAAATCGTCATGATTATCTTTAAAAGTTTGCAAAGCTTAGTTATAAAACATATTTGAAATTTACATTATGGGATATTTCAATATACATTTTCTTCATGAAAAGTCAAAATTGCTAATAACTGATCAAATATTTGGGATTTTTTAATATTGAATATTTGACTGTTGAGAGCACCCGTGTTACCAGTTGATCATCAAAATTCCTAAGATCATATTTTGTGTAACAATCATGAAATATTCGTCAGTCAGGAACTATTACCGTAGAAGAGACCGTTTGCTTATTATATTCAGGGCTCGTCAAAATGTGCGTTTTTAACTACATGCCCAGGACAAGTGGTTTCAGAAAATTTACATGTCCAATCTACATTTTCACTTGTCCCAAAATTTAAATTTCTTCCCTCGATTTAATGGGGTGCATGCATTTTAATCCAAATTTAAAACAAAAGAAATAATGTACAACATATTTCTTCAAAGGGTTTATTTTTAGTTCTTCTACTGACGAGGTATCTTATACTTATCAGTAGTATCAGTACTTCCATCAGCAACAACGGAAAGGAATTTATTGGAATTCAGACCTTCTCTAATTTCTTCTCTCAAGCCTTGATCGTTTGACAGATGAAAGTCTCCTGTTCTGAGTCTGTTCTTATAATCAGCACCAATATTAGTGTGGTTGTTCTCCTGTAGCTCCAACAGTATTTGTTTAGTTGTTTTGTTTTGTTTTTCATTTCATTCTCATTTAATTTTAAATTGGCATTTAGTTGTAGAGTATTTGCAACTGTGATATCAGGGATTCCCTGCATACGCTGACTAGTGTCTTGCATATACGGTGCTGAAAATACTTTAGTACCAAAACTATCATGAAACTTGAAATTGATTAAATCCTGAACTTGCCAGTTCCATTGAAAACTACACCGGATTTTTTTTCCAACCCGTGCCAGTTTGGGATATTGTTTCCAATAAATGCAAACAGGGTTGGTCCAAGGGTTTTGGCACCATAGGCGAAGTATGGCTTTGGCGCCCCATTCCCATCCCACGCATTGAGAAAGAACTCACTTCCTTCTGATTTGGCATCCCTTAGAGCCTGGCGCCCTAGGCCAATACCTAGTTCGCCTTTATGGTCGGGCCGGCACTGACAGGAAAACATCAGAGGCAACAAAATCAAGCCATGCATAATTATAAAACAAATGTGGTTGAAAATTTCTTTGTCTCTTAGCTGTGTCATATTTGAAATTTTTAGCTGACAGAAACTCTGGCTTCTGTCTCTTTGGAGAAATAATTACCTCAAACTCAGCGGCAGCCTTACGTTTTATCCCTCCATTTTCATGTGAACTTTCCTTGTCTGAATCGTTCTTATGACGTTCCTTGCAAAAATAATACTTTAGTAAACTCGATTTATCCAAATAGAAAAAAAACATCACCTAATTTGACAACTATATTTACTAAAGGGATCATAACAAAGTTGTAAATTATGTAACAGAAAGAGAGTGAAACCAACAGTTTAAGTTAAATCAACAAATAAATTATTTCCCTACAATACAAAAACGACAATTCAAATGACACGTATTGTGAATCAAATTCCAAATAATCCTAAATGTCATATCAAAAGTCCCAAAATACAGAATGTACCGAATGAATTCCAAGTCTTGAATGTCGTGATATAACACAATGATGCAATCCAGAATGTATCTGTTGTAGTTATGGGTTTTAACGTCATTTTTCAGCATATGATAGGCTGCTATACATGACGGCCAGTATATGTGGTGAAAGTAGAACCCGTGAAAACACCGGGAAGAATCAGCGACCAACGGTAAGCTACTGGCAAGCTATCTCACCCGCGTTTGCCGAGGCGGAGACTCGAACCCACCCGAAGAGAGATGAGATGTCAGTGAATAAGAATTTACGAGCTGGTGAATGATCTGGTGTAACACCCGATTCCAGCTTGAAGGAAATTGTATCTGAGTTGGGGCCTTACCTGTTTGTTTAGGGTCGGGAAGATGATTCTGTTTATTTAGCAGAGCCTAATGTAAGATTAAAAACTCCTTGTTTTAGGTGGAAAAAAGAATCTACAATTTGTGACCGTCAGATTGGGCACTATGATCTAGATTATGAAGTGTTTTCTTCTATTCACTTAACTATCTTTAGTGATATACCAAAGTATGAAGTAAGAAAAAGATCGAAGCAACTGAAAATGCAATTAGACACTACACTGTCAGCATATATATAGGCGCCATTTCTTGAAGTAGTCCGTCATTTTCTCCAGATCCTTGTTCAGTACCTCCTCAAGCTCATTAGACGAGCGACTGTGGGTCCCGAGAGCAATATCATCTGCGTACATAAACTTGCGCGACTTTGTTTCAGGCAAGTCATTGATATAAACATTGAACAGACTTGGCAAAAGAACAGACCCCTTTGAGAGTCCATTAGACTGACGTCTCCACGAGCTGCAGCCCTCTCTAATGTGCACTCTTGTCTATCGCGAAGGAACAGTTCAATAGTCTCAACTATCCAGCGCGGAAATACTCTGGGAATTTTCAACAACAGCCCTACATTCCAGACCCAGTCATATGCCGCTATTAGATCAAGGAAAACGAGAGGTATGTGAACAGCTAGTACACTTGAGTTAATAGAACCCGTACATGAATCACAGCCAGTTGAGCCATAGCCAGTTTTAACGGCAGCAATAAAAGTAATACAAACTGAAACAATCCGCGCAGGGTTCAAATTTGTCTCAAGAAGTTAATGAACTCGTGGCCCGGTTGGAAAAATTCATTTGGTCAGTCGCATGAGCAACGACGCACCAGAAGTCATTAAAGAGGTCGCATCCATGGACCAGCAATTGATCACCAACGACATACTGGACCCGGGAACCTTTCACTTGTTAATGCACCAATGTCATCTCAAACAAATCTGCACCATATGAGACTGACATTGCACGGTCGTCAGTAAGAACAATTTTCGGTTAGCCTGAAGACATTAATTACATTCCCCGAGGAAAAACGAATCGTATGTGCAGGAAGTGGAGGGTTAAGATGCCATATCGCGCCATACTTTATCAGGATCACCTCAATTATTCAGATCAATTTAACCAGCAACACGATCAGTGGCAGTTATGAAAGTGGCGATTCCGCAAGCGTAGCTGCTCAAGGTTATATACTGGTTGGGTCCTCATATCTGTGATAAACGGGTGATTTGATATCGATTACTTCCGCAGCTTTTGTGTATCTTCCATGCCACGATCCCCGGTTGACACAACTTCGTTTTATTCTTGTGAACTAGGATGGGCATATGCTAAATCTCCTCGAGGAGACCTTGGCAAGACATTAGAGACCGGCCTGTTATTTAATACAGTGGCAAACGTACGTGGATGTGTGCTACCAGTACGTGATATTAACGCAGGTAAGCCTGCTTACCTGACACATTAACAAAATGGATTTGGTGATGTTGTCCAGGATTGTTTACGGCGCAACAACGTGCTACCAGCCTTGTCATTGCACGCTGCACCAATCATTAAACAAATTGCAATTTGAGTTGATGATAGCATCGAAAACATTGCAGTGCATCAGTTGAAAAATCTTGGACTGCGAGCAGTTCAATCAATTCAAGATCGACTATAACAAATAGTGACTTAAGCTCCACTTTTAACAAGAACAATGCCTGCGCCGGCCTACTCCATTATTGAAGACGCTCAGCAACGTCTAGCTGATGTTGTTAATGCATTAATGGGAGGTGGATTACGGCTGTGGACTAAGCCTGGACGCGAGTCGTGATGCCACCAAAATGGTATTAGACAAAACCGGAAATGTACAAATAATGGCAAAATTTTAAGAAGTATCCAATCCCACGATTGGCATGGAAGTGCCTTTGAAGATAGATCGAAGCAAAACTGATTTTCAGTATTATTCGTAACTGGTTAAAGATCCTAATCAAAAAGACAAAACAGAATTGCAAGTGCATGATATGCCTCAGTATTTTCTGCCAGGGAAAGTTTTCTTAGAAATCGATGGTAAACATGTACAAAACGTTCATACTAATCCCAATTTCTATCCCGATTCCAAGAATGGATTTGCTAACAATCGCGTCATGGTGTTCATCAGTATATGTTATTTCACTGAAGTAAATGAAATTGAATAATGTCTGAGCAAAGTTGACATTGCTACGACATTTCTGGGACTCACCAGATACAATGATGATTACATTATGATGACACAAACAAAAATGCAAATCATACTGAACATATCCTGCATCAACTTTACCAGACTGCCGAACCTGCAACCTGCTGGTTTACCTCCTGTGTCTGGCAATGCTGGAACATATAAACAATGCATATAAATCTGACTTACAACCTTGGATTTGTGGTGTGCTGAGGACAGCTTAAAGGACATTATCATTGATATGACCTTCGACAATTGACATGGTTCTTCATTAGCCCAATTCTGAGCCACCACAAAGTTTGGTGACTGTAGATGGTGGACAACTTGTATAGTGCACAAACAAAATTGGTGATATACAGATGAATCGACAGATGACAACACAACAAATATGATGTCTTATGGCAGGCATATAATAAGGGCAATAACTAACAAAAATTGCAGGAGCAAAGTGATTGTTAATATGTTCATTAAGATGGTCATAACATTTCCCATGTTTCAAGCCAATCCAGTGAAATTTGAGACTAGATGCATTCACAAGATTCTGTCATACATTAAATCCATCTAAAGGTCAAGACAAGTAGCAGCAGCTCATACAAAAATCACAAGAGTACAGTGACTTGTCTACATGCATGGAATTTCACAGTGACCAATCATAAAACTTTGAGAATAGTTGTGTTTACAAGATTCTATCTTGTACTACATGAAGCCTGAAGAAAAAAATGGCAATTACCTGCAAGAGCAGTGATTTGGTGATATGCATTATTCAGATGATGGCTGTAACATTTTCCCAGTATTATTGGAATCCAAGAAAACGGCAAGACAAGTTGCATTCGCATGATTTTACCATACATTGCATTCAGCTGCAAGTCAAAATGGGGAAGAACTCTTATAACAAGAGTCCCAAGAGGATGTGATATCACTCACCAAGGTAGTCGACATGTTAGTTCTTGAAAGTAAATGTACACACATACTAAAATTGAAGAGGAAAAAGAAAAACATGGAGTACATTATTGCTGCATTGCTAATGTTATGATTTATCTTCTGTCCTAATCCATATATATTACTTTATCAGCATAAAATGGACAAGTCATTTATACAACCAGTACCATCCTGGATGTACAAATGTTTTTCATACAATTTGGTCAAATTCTGTTGAGTACTGTTTGAAAAACATAATCTAAAAGATTTCCAACTTTTAATAATTGGTAGCCATATTTAACAGTAAATTGGCATTGTATAGGTCCTAAAGTCCTTATCAACAAAATGATTTCCGTCAAAATTGCTCAATTTCAGGTGAGCAATTTCTAAGTTCATCAACGTTTTGTCTATGTTTTGAAAAATAAGCCATATTTGATTTATAGTGTGGTATCATTATTATAAATCTGAAAGACATCTTTGCCAAAATGCTTTCTACTTTGGTCAATTTTTGTCAATCAGTGTTTTCTATTTTTGCAGTCGTAACTATATTTGATAATGGAAGTGGCATCCTGAGTAAAATTGAAAGTCATCTATTCTAGGATGTTGTCAATTCAGTTAAATCCTGTAGAGCAGTTTTTGAGGAGGCAGCTTTTACATGATTCTGTATTTTCACATCAGCTTTATTCAATGGTAGACTGGTAACATTTGTACAAATCAGAAAGACCTTCATACCAGGATGTTCACATTCTGTTGTGTTGTTTTAAAAAGTCACTTTAAGGTTCTCTCTATTTAGTGATGGTGGTCTTATTGTATGGTGGATTGACAATATTTTAACAAACTTACAAGACCATCACACCAGGATGGGTTCCATCAAATCTGGTCAAATTCTATTGAGTGGATTTTTAGAACTTGTTTGATCATTTGTCTGTATTCAGCATTATTTGCCATATTTCATAGCAGATCCCCATCATTTACACAAATCTGAAATAGCCTCATGCCATGATGCTTTCTTACAAATGCGGTAAAATACTGTTAAATGGTTTTTAAGACACTGTAAACATCAGCTGTGAACTGATGATGCATGATGGATGACACTCAGTGCACTTCACACAACACATGATCGATGAAAGACTGTACTTCAAGTTCACTTGGCCTTATGGCAAGGAAAGTTAAATATTGCATGAGTCATGTGACTTTTGTTGACATCAGCTTCATGGGCATCATCAGATGATGTCCATAATGTTTACCAAATTTTGAGGCATCTATTCAACAAGAGGCCCAAGTGGGCCAGACCTAACCGGCATCTGGTCATGCTCAAAGGTTTTGATAAGAAGTAGTTTTAATAATTCTTTAGTTTTGTATATGGTGGCTGTATATGATCACAAGTTGGTATTATTGGAGAATGGGAGTGGGGAGACAAAACTGAAATCTTATTATGGAGGAAAATATGTATTCCGTGAACACTATTCAAACTAGAATCAAGTTATCCTCAATGAAATTTAGCATCAATTTCTATGGTTCTGCTAATAAAATCAGAGAATTAAAATAACGATATAATCCAAGTATATATTTGATTATGCAGGTTGATCCTGAGCTAATGTTTCTGTCCTAAAAAGTCTGGAGAATTCAAGTTCATGTTTTATTCAGTGATTCTCTAAAATCTGCTTTCAGCAGGCATGCAAACATTTTGTAGAATACCTTTTTAGTGAAAAAAATATCAGTAAAATTCTTCATGCAAAATTTAATTCCTCCTGGATAAAAGCAACAGGAATTAATGTCAACATTGGCATTCAAAATTAAAAGACTCCAGTCT
Organism: Megalonaias nervosa; assembly: GCA_016617855.1. Classification (NCBI taxonomy): domain Eukaryota; kingdom Metazoa; phylum Mollusca; class Bivalvia; order Unionida; family Unionidae; genus Megalonaias; species Megalonaias nervosa. Next base: position 6,908 of record JAECUM010095086.1, on the reverse strand, counting down.
ACTTCAATCATACAATTATATGACTGAATATCCAAAATACAGGTTGGGTGTACTTTACTACTACAACAGTCACTGGGAATAGGCTGCATTGTCCCAGAATTGGGATTACATAATTAACATAAATGAAACACTGTATGATGTTTATTCAAGCTGATAAATCCAACATTGTTTAATCAGGTAGAACGACTTCTTCTCAAAGTATCCAATTAAAAATTAAATAATAAGAGTAACAATTATTATTTGCAATTTAAAATAAGAAATGGATTGAACTTAATCTGCTAGCTTATCGAAGCTACCAGATTCTGTATGGTTCTTTTCTTTCTGACCTACTCTTTCGACAAGAGATAATTAACAGTATTTGAATCACAAGCATTATATATCACATTTGTTTGACAAATAATACCCTTACTTGCCCACTAATCCTTCATGGGAAACAAGTGCATTTGACAGTGAAAACACTTATACAAAATATAACACTATTAATGGTATTTCCAGAAGAAGAGAGATATAAACTTGCAAACTCTTAAACATCTGCAAATATGCATCGACTAATTCACTTTGGGCTTCTTTATTATATACAATTAAAAGATAAAGAATAATCACCAATTAAATGGTAATTTAAGGTGTGGCCCCAATAAAGCATAGAAAACCCATCAGTTATGGTGGTATTTCACCATAAATTCACTCACTACACTGCCTCCCCTCCTGTGATACAGATATAAACTTCATCATATCAAATTTGCTTAACTTGATTCTATCATTCCTATTCAATTTATATCTCCTGACCTTATTTCATGGGTGATAACAGATTTATAATGTTTTACAGCAGTAAAAACCCATTTTTTGTATAATATACCTCAATATAACAGTGTTTGGTTATAACATACCTCAATATAACTGTGTTTAGTTGCAACATACCTCAGTATAACTGTTTGGTTGTAATCTATCTCAATATAATTGTGTGGTTGTGAGGTTGATACCTCAATATAACTGGTTGTAACATACCGCAATATAAAAGTGTTTGGTTTAATCATACCTCTATATTACAGTGTTTGGTCATAACATACCTAAAAAAAAAATAGTACCTGGTAGTAACACACCTCAATATAAGGTTTTATCACTTACAACACTGTGCATTTTTATGGCTCCATTCAAGCACACAAGTGAGACATCGCTGCATTTCACACATGACAAATACATAAATTGTCTAAATTCATAAGGAAACACTGAGGGCTGTTCCAGTAAAACATACCTGGGACCCAGGGAAGGCACTTTTAATGTGGGATACTCCCCCATTGATGCAATTTAGAATGTTCTTATCAATTTAATAAAAACTCTGTGCAATCAAAGTACCCTGACATATATTTTCAAACAATTGCCTTCCCTGGGTAACATGTATTTTTAAATGGAACAGCCCTGAACACTTTTTGGTAAATGAATGATTGGAAAGAAAAATCGATTGCCTGTCTGCGGACAATAAACTGGTCCAGAAAGTAAATGTTCTTACATAAATGTAACCCAGCTAATCCTTATTTTCCTGTATTTTGGACATAATGTTAGAAAAAAGATTATGTTAGAAAAACATTTAAAACACTATTATTAAGAAAATCTAATAGTGTGGAAAAGGTTATACTAACTGGTAAATTAAGACAAAGATGAATGGCTGTAACATTCTTGTGGCTGCTCTGAATACATTAGTACTCATTTATAACAAACCATCTGGAACCCACAAAACCTCCTATTACAACAATTTGTTGTTAAAAATGGGAATGATTGCATAGATTATACTAATATATCAAGTCTGAAAATTAAGCAAATCGAAGTCTGTTGCAAATGTGATGCATCCTGGGGTTTTTGCATATTTGAATTAGTGCTGCCTTTTCTTGTGAGAGGTTTTGAAACCTAAACACTGCAGCTAACATTGAAAATCAGGCTCACTCTTATTTTGGATTTGATACATGGACTGTATTTTACTCACTTTTGATGCAAACTATATAGAAAAACTAGAACTTATTACTTGAAATACTGGACAAAAATAGGTGTTTTTTCATAAATATAGGATAATTATTGGAGATAAACCGAATCTTTTACAATGCAAAAGTGAAAAACATACTCCAAAAAACCAATGCAAGATGACAGACTCCTCCTCCCCTTGCATCTGTTCACAATGCCTCCCATTTATTATAAATGTAGCACAGAGTAACAAAATTCAAATTTTTTTTGCACTAACACAGTTCATAATTTTTTCACAGTGAGCTTTGCTTAGCTGATGAAGCATTGTCAGAACTGATCAAAAAGTTGGCACAGCCTCCCCATGTCTAAATTATGTAAATTATACAAATTACAGGACACTTTTCTAAACTACTCTATTTAGGATTCAATAATTTTTAATGGGAATTAAAGCACAGATATGATCCATAATACAGTCTAACAAACTGCCCCTTGGTAAATGAATAATCAATATATATAAAATCCTATTCCTATAATAATCTACTGAATTATTATCCAATAATCCAATTATCTGATAATCTTAGCCATTTTAATGCAACCAAATGTTATGAAAATCATGGCTTTGCATAAACAATAAGAATTTTAAGTTTTTGATTTCTGATCTTTCTGTATCTGATGCCAACTGACACCTCAGATGTATGTAGGCATTTTCAAGCTAAACATCACGTAAGAGAAATTCCAAAGTACAAATGACCAATCCTATCATATTTGATACGAGTCATTACATAATGTCATCCAGAAAGTGTCCAAGCAGATGGGCATAGGTGCCAGTGGAGTTCATCTATGCAGTTTGCACTATATATATATCTATATCTATATCTATATATATATATATATATATATATATATATATGACATTTTTCATCCAATTTTAAAGGAATTTTAATTCTTAAACAGTCACATATAATTCATTATGATAACTTTCCAAGAAAACATTGACTTTAGATATTATTTATGCAGTACATTCAATGCATGAATAAAATCTACAAAACTCATCAACCAGCTAATTAGCAATCACACATATACCACACTAAAACAATAAATTCAAATTCCATATTTCTTAAAGTTTATAGTCATCATAATCCCTGCTCTTTCACATTTACAAGAGAGATTAAAATTTAAAGAAATCTGATTTACTGTTGTCTTTATGAAATGCTAAATTTTTTAGTGTGCTTGATCATTACAACTGTGCCTGTTGGGTCATGGACGATGTAACAGCATCATGGATTGCATTAGCAACATAATCCATGTTTGATGTTGTTAGTCCACACATGTTAATTCGGCCACTCTTCAACAGATAAATATGGTACTTCTTCACAAGATGTTCCACTTGGGTCGCTGTGAATTGGATAAAAATTATTTTAAAACATATATATGATAAATTATAATATGTAAATATGATATATCTAAGATGTAAATATGTATATAGTAATACAAGAACATACACTAGTATTCAAAACAAAAATTACATGAATTCTGCAAAATGCCGTGCCTTTCCTGCCCCATGATCAAATAAATAAAAAAAAACTTTTTAGTCAACCGAGCAAGAAAGTAGGACACTGATTTCAACAGTAGGCAACTTAGAAGTATGAAGTATGAAATGTAAGTCGATGCAACCCATTTTTACCCATTTCAAATAGTACACTCCATGCTGAATACACCTATGCAGTTTCACGACTTCAAAGCGTGTCAGCTGCCTTAGTGTTTCCTTGGAAAATGCACTTAGTTCCCATTTCAGCAGCATCAGGTAGCCAATAATGTGCCAAAGTGCCATTAAAAAACAACCATGACCTACTTCTGCCTGCAGTAAGTAGTACCCTCATACAAGTAGATACCCATCCAGTTTCATGACTGTATATACAGCGGTGTCAAAGAAACTGAGCTAAATCCAGAAACTTAACACTCATGCCTATGATGACAACAACGCTGTCAAAAAAGCAACCCCTTTGTATCAAGCATGCTTTGTGGGCATGCTAAACAAAACCCCAGTAAACATTATTTGACACTTAGAACCTGCCACAATCAAAACTTACCTTCTATACCTGTGATTTGTCATAATCTAATTACTTTGCAAGTGATCTGTGCAGTTTTCAACAGTGCTATAGGCAAAAAGGGAGTCTTAGATCAAATAACATTCCAATTTCATGATGAATTGGATGAAAAGTTTACATTGAGCCCACAGCACCACCAAAGGACTTATTCTAGATGCAGTACAAACAACAAGGTCAGTGTCTGTATGTGTATGTGATTCTGCTGCTAGCTCCTGTTGTCATGATAATTATTAATTATCATAACAGCTTGTGATTTTCAAAGTGACAAAACCTGACATGTAAGGAACACACAACAGTAAGGATAATCAGATTATATCTTTGTATAGATTAAAGTTAGGTATGTTATCGCGGTACATTGGACCAAATGTCAATGGGCTGAATTTAGAAAATAAATATTTGTTAGATGTCCACTGTAAACCCCATTATGTGTCCACTCATGAGCAGTGATTTTGATATTGTTTGCACCAATATGCTGACTGTTGGCTGCATTAGAGATGTGGCCATCCAAGTGGGGTATTTATGAACACAAAATTCATTGGTACCAAGGGATTCTGGCCATAATATAAGGGTGGCTGTTGGTTATGGGTGCCATTCACAAGGGGGACAACTGTACAATATGTAGAAAGAGATTTGACTATAAAACTAGAAAACTACATATATACCATTGAGAATAACTACATACATTATGGATAAAATGACTACATGCTGAACAAAATCAAGTTACATTTGGAATACATGTTCCAAACATCTAGTTTAATGTCCATCAAAGAAGTTTTGCCTATTTTCTCCTTAATGCTGTATACTTTGTAGGAAAGTTGTAACCCATGAATCATAAAGTCTCTCTAGTCTCCAAAAACAGTTACTTTGATACAGTGTTTTTCTACAATTACTTTAAAACAAGGTGCCTGGGATATGTGAGAATTTTAATTTCATATTTCCAAACATTCCTTTATTATACATTAATAACTAATACAACTATCTGGAAGTAGATCAGATCAGAGAAAAGAATTTTCATAGAATTTTTAATTTTGTTTGCTGTTTACGAATGGTACTGTAAAATTTTTACAAATTATGCTTGGAATACAGTATAAACAGTAATTTCTAGGTTTTTGTTACTTTCTCACACTCTTTAAATCTTCCAAAAAGTCATAAATAAACTGATTGCAAGCATCTGTTGTTAATCATAAGGTATTCATTTTTGAGAGCTGGTGTTTATGCTATGACAGATAAACTTATTATGGCTGCACGGCCAAAAAAGGAGAAAGAAATTCCTCAAATACAAAAGGTAGGTAAATTGAGCAAAAAGAACTGTAAATCAACAAAGGATGACAAATTGTATTTGTAAAAAATCCATAGTGCCCAGTATTTTTTTTAAATGAAATTGTCGATCGCTGTTCCATGATTCCAGATTCTTTAATGCAAACTGAATGAAGCAGAAAGTGACTGAGAGGAGTAACATCTATGAAGCAGAAAGAGGACTGCTTTCATTTGTATTGTTTTTTCTTGAATCAGTTATCAAAGCTTTGCAATCCATCAAAGTGATGTGCCGACTCTCCTTCTGGCACTGTGTTGTTGCTGACTGTCACTGATCAAATCATGAGGGATATAGGGCTACAACTGTATGAATAGAATAAGCCAGCTTTTTAAAGAATTTAACGTTGAAACAATTAACTTTACAGACTCTACACACATTTTACAGCAGTTTGTCGGTAAATGAATACCAACAGCCTCATCTTTTTCCAGGACAGAGACAAATTTTATCGGTAAAAACCACCATATATCAGTATAACAGAAGCTCTGATGACCAACTAAAGTGACCGATTTTCATGCAAAATTTTGGTTAGATACATTTTGCAACTAGTCAACACTAACAAAAGAAAATATGTTTTAAAAAAGTACAGTCCTAGAAGTACATGTACTTAAATTGGCCTAGATTTTGGTCAGTATGAGAAAAGTATTGACTTGCTGAGGCTACCAAAGGGGTTAGGGAAATAAAAACAATTTTAAACAACTGTCATTGTTACAGTAACATTGTAAAAAAATGTGTGAATTGTTACTTAATCTCATCTAAAAGACCTCCAATCTTCTTTTTTCTACAACCTGGGATGACTCAGTTATTATTTTTACTGTGCATTAGAAATGCCATTTGTTTTCAGAAGCATTTTTGATATTTCAGATGCATAATCATTTTTCTGCAGTAAATTTGTTAACTAAACCCTGATATCTCGGGACCTGGTTATGTCAACAATTTTTGACACCCCCAAAGTAATCGAGATAACCAGGTTTGACTGTATACAATTTTTATTTAACCGTTCTTGTCGCGACATCTCTTTTTGGGTAGGCAACTGTTCACACATCTGGGTTCTTCAAGCATGACATGAATTTTTGTTAAACTAAATTTGATTGGCACATTGTGCCCTGGAATAAGCATTATGGCTTAGTCTGAACATTCCATCAAGGATGTTTTACAAATGTTTGTTTAAAATATGGGCTACCTAGAAAACCCAAAATATCTTATTCCCAGCATAGTTCATTACATTTTTGTTCGGCAAATACTGACTGATGATTGTGATGATGACAATAACTTTTAAAACTATAAAGTTATCAGATTATTGGAGCTGGGAAAGTGTTAATGGAGACAACAGGTAATCTGTTTGAAAGTATTTTTATCTTGTCATGGATGAGAATTGCATATATATATATATATATATATATATATATATATATATATATATATATATATATATATATGATAAATAAATGTCAATCTGTAATCTGCATACTGGAAATACAACCAGTATGTCAACATACATAAAAGGGAACCACATATCTTCCAAAGATGGAGAG
>JAECUM010095084.1:0-14452 GCA_016617855.1 Megalonaias nervosa | reverse complement strand
CAATCACTGCAGTGACTCTGTTTTCAGTAGATAACACTGTATTGACACTGTTGTCATTAGATATCAATTACTGTATTGACACTGTTGTCATTAAATATCAATCACTGTATAGACACTGTTGTCATTAGATATCAATCACTGTTATGACACTCTTGTCATTAGATAGCAATCACTGTATTGACACAGTTGTCATTAGATATCAATCACTGTATAGACACTGTTTTCAGTAGATATCACTCATTGTATTGACACTGTTTTTCAGTAGATATCAATCACTGTATTGGCACTGTTGTCATTAGATATCAATCACTGCATTGACACTGTTGTCATTAGATATGAATCACTGTATAGACACTGTTGTCATCAGATGTCAATCACTGTATTGACACTGTTTTTAGTAGATATCAATCACTGTATTGGCACTGTTGTCATTAGATATCAATCACTGTATTGACACTGTTGTCATTAGATATCAATGACTGCATTGACACTGTTAACATTAGATATCTATAACTGTATTGACACTGTTGTCATTAGATATCAATCACTGTATTGACACTGTTGTCGTTAGATATAAATCAATGTATTGACACTGTTGTCATTAGATATCAATCACTGTATTGACACTGTTGTCATTAGATATCAATCACTGTATAGACACTGTTGTCATTAGATATCAATCACTGTTATGACACTGTTGTCATTAGATAACAATCACTCTATTGACACAGTTGTCATTAGATATCAATCACTGTATAGACACTTTTTTCAGTTGATATCAATCATTGTATTGACACTGTTTTTAGTAGATATCAATCACTGTATTGGCACTGTTGTCATTAGATATCAATCACTGAATTGACACTGTTGTCATTAGCTATCAATCACTGTATAGACGCTGTTGACATCAGATGTCAATCACTGTATTGACACTATTTTTAGTAGATATCAATATCTGTATTGGCAATGTTGTCATTTGATATCAATCACTGTATAGACACTGTTGTCATTAGATATCAATCACTCTATAGACACTATTGTCATCAGATGTCAGTCACTGTATTGACACTGTTGTCATTAGATATCAATCACTGTATTGACACTGTTTTCAGATGATATAATTCATTTCTTGACACTGTTTTTGGTAGATATCAATCACTGTATTGACACTGTTGTCATTACATATCGATCACTGTATAGACAATGTTGTCATTAGATATCAATCATTGTATTGACACTGTTGTCTTTACATATCAATCACTGCATTGACACTGTTGTCATTAGATATCAATCACTGTATTGACACTGTTTTTAGTAGATAAGAATCACTGGATTGACACTGTTGTCATTAGATATCAATCACTGTATTGACACTGTTGTCGTTAGATATAACTCATTGTATTGACACAGTTGTCATTAGATATCAATCACTGTATTGAAACTGTTTTCAGTAGATATCAATCATGGTATTGACACTGGTTTTAGTAGATATCAACCACTGTATTGACACTGGTGTCATTAGATATCAATCACTGTATTGACACTGTTGTCGTTAGATATAAAACATTGTTTTGACACTGTTGTCATTAGATATCAATCACTGTATTGACACTGTTGTCATTAGATATCAATCACTGTATAGACACTGTTGTCATTAGATATCAATCACTGTATAGACACTGTTGTCATTAGATAACAATCACTCTATTGACACAGTTGTCATTAGATATCAATCACTGTATAGACACTGTTTTCAGTAGATATCAATCATTGTATTGACACTGTTTTTAGTAGATATCAATCACTGTATTGGCACTGTTGTCATTAGATATCAATCACTGAATTGACACTGTTGTCACTAGCTATCAATCACTGTATAGACGCTGTTGACATCAGATGTCAATCACTGTATTGACACTATTTTTAGTAGATATCAATATCTGTATTGGCAATGTTCTCATTTGATATCAATCACTGTATAGACACTGTTGTCATTAGATATCAATCACTCTATTGACACTATTGTCATCAGATGTCAGTCACTGTATTGACACTGTTGTCATTAGATATCAATCACTGTATTGACACTGTTTTCAGATGATATAATTCATTTCTTGACACTGATTTTGGTAGATATCAATCACTGTATTGACACTGTTGTCATTACATATCGATCACTGTATACACAATGTTGTCATTAGATATCAATCATTGTATTGACACTGTTGTCTTTACATATCAATCACTGCATTGACACTGTTGTCATTAGATATCAATCACTGTATTGACACTGTTTTTAGTAGATACCAATCACTGGATTGACACTGTTGTCATTAGATATAAATCATTGTATTGACACAGTTGTCATTAGATATCAATCACTGTATAGACACTGTTGTCATTAGATATCAATCACTGTTATGACACTCTTGTCATTAGAAAGCATTCACTGTATTGACACAGTTGTCATTAGTTATCAATCACTGTATAGACATTGTTTTCAGTAGATATCAATCATTGTATTGACACTGTTTTTCAGTAGATATCAATCACTGTAATGGCACTGTTGTCATTAGATATCAATCACTGTATTGACACTGTTGTCATTAGATATCAATCACTGTATAGACACTGTTTTTCAGTAGATATCATTCACTGTATTGGCACAGTTGTCATTAGATATGAATCACTGCATTGACACTGTTTTTAGTAAATACCAATCACTGTTTTGACACTGTTGTCATTAGAAATCAGTCACTGTATTGACACTATTGTCATTACATATCAGTCACTGTATTGACACTGTTTTCAGTAGATATCAATCATTGTATAGACACTATTGTCATTAGATATCAACCACTGTTTTGACACTGTTTTCAGTAGGTATCAATCATTGTATTGACACTGTTTTTAGTAGATATCAATCACTGTATGGACACTGGTGTCATTAGATATCAATCACTGTATTGACACTACTGTCATAACATATCAATCACTGTATTGACACTGTTTTCAGCAGATATCAATCATTGTATTGACACTGTTGTCATTAGATATCAATTAGTTTATTGACACTGTTTTCAGTAGATATCAATCATTGTATTGACACTGTTTTTAGTAGATATTAATCACTGTAATGACACTGTTGTCATTAGATATCAGTTACTGTATAGACACTGTTGTCATTATATATCAATCACTGTATAGACAATGTTGTCATTAGATATCAATCACGGTAATGACACTGTTGTCATAAGGAATGAATCAATCTATTGACACTGTTTTCAGTAGATATAAGTCATTGTATTGGCACTGTTTTTTAGTACATATCAACCACTGTATTGACACTGTTGTCATTAGATATCAATCACTGTATTCACACTGTTGTCATAGATATCAGTCACTGTATTGACACAGTTGTCATTAGATATCAATCACTGTATAGACACTGTTTTCAGTAGATATCAATCATTGTATTGACACTGTTTTTAGTAGATATCAATCATTGTATTGGCACTGTTGTCATTAGATATCAATGACTGTATTGACACTGTTGTCATTAGATATCAATCACTGTATAGACGCTGTTTTCATCAGATGTCAATCACTGTATTGACACTGTTTTTAGTAGATATCAATCACTGTATTGACACTGTTGTCATTAGACATCAATCACTGTATAGACACTGTTGTCATTAGATATCAATCACTGTATTGACACTGTTTTCAGTAGATATAAATCATTTATTGACACTGTTTTTGGTACATATCAATCACTGTATTGACACTGTTGTCATTACATATCGATCACTGTATAGACAATGTTGTCATTTGATATCAATCATTGTATTCACACTGTTGTCTTTACATATCAATCACTGCATTGACACTGTTGTTATTAGATATCAATCACTGTATTGACACTGTTTTTAATAGATACCAATCACTGGATTGACACTCTTGTCATTAGATATCAATCAATGTATTGACACTGTTGTCGTTAGATATTAAACATTGTATTGACACAGTTGTCATTAGATATCAATCACTGTATAGACACTGTTGTCATTAGATATCAATCACTGCATTGACTCTGTTTTCAGTAGATAACACTGTATTGACACTGTTGTCATTAGATATCAATTACTGTATAGACACTGTTGTCATTAGATATCAATCACTGTTATGACACTCTTGTCATTAGATAGCAATCACTGTATTGACACAGTTGTCATTAGATATCAATCACTGTACAGACACTGTTTTCAGTAGATATCACTCATTGTATTGACACTGTTTTTCAGTAGATATCAATCACTGTATTGGCACTGTTGTCATTAGATATCAATCACTGCATTGACACTGTTGTCATTAGATATGAATCACTGTATAGACACTGTTGTCATCAGATGTCAATCACTGTACTGACACTGTTTTTAGCAGATATCAATCACTGTATTGGCAGTGTTGTCCTTAGATATCAATCACTGTATTGACACTGTTGTCATTAGATATCAATGACTGCATTGACACTGTTGTCATTAGATATCTATAACTGTATTGACACTGTTGTCATTAGATATCAATCACTGTATTGACACTGTTGTCGTTAGATATAACTCATTGTATTGACACAGTTGTCATTAGATATCAATCACTGTATTGAAACTGTTTTCAGTAGATATCAATCATGGTATTGACACTGGTTTTAGTAGATATCAACCACTGTATTGACACTGGTGTCATTAGATATCAATCACTGTATTGACACTGTTGTCGTTAGATATAAAACATTGTTTTGACACTGTTGTCATTAGATATCAATCACTGTATTGACACTGTTGTCATTAGATATCAATCACTGTATAGACACTGTTGTCATTAGATATCAATCACTGTATAGACACTGTTGTCATTAGATAACAATCACTCTATTGACACAGTTGTCATTAGATATCAATCACTGTATAGACACTGTTTTCAGTAGATATCAATCATTGTATTGACACTGTTTTTAGTAGATATCAATCACTGTATTGGCACTGTTGTCATTAGATATCAATCACTGAATTGACACTGTTGTCATTAGCTATCAATCACTGTATAGACGCTGTTGACATCAGATGTCAATCACTGTATTGACACTATTTTTAGCAGATATCAATATCTGTATTGGCAATGTTGTCATTTGATATCAATCACTGTATGGACACTGTTGTCATTAGATATCAATCACTCTATTGACACTATTGTCATCAGATGTCAGTCACTGTATTGACACTGTTGTCATTAGATATCAATCACTGTATTGACACTGTTTTCAGATGATATAATTCATTTCTTGACACTGTTTTTGGTAGATATCAATCACTGTATTGACACTGTTGTCATTACATATCAATCACTGCATTGACACTGTTGTCATTAGATATCAATCACTGTATTGACACTGTTTTTAGTAGATACCAATCACAGAATTGACACTGTTGTCATTAGATATAAATCATTGTATTGACACAGTTGTCATTAGATATCAATCACTGTATAGACACTGTTGTCATTAGATATCAATCACTGTTATGACACTCTTGTCATTAGAAAGCATTCACTGTATTGACACAGTTGTCATTAGTTATCAATCACTGTATAGACATTGTTTTCAGTAGATATCAATCATTGTATTGACACTGTTTTTCAGTAGATATCAAACACTGTAATGGCACTGTTGTCATTAGATATCAATCACTGTATTGACACTGTTGTCATTAGATATCAATCACTGTATAGACACTGTTTTTCAGTAGATATCATTCACTGTATTGGCACAGTTGTCATTAGATATCAATCACTGCATTGACACTGTTTTTAGTAAATACCAATCACTGTTTTGACACTGTTGTCATTAGATATCAGTCACTGTATTGACACTATTGTCATTACATATCAGTCACTGTATTGACACTGTTTTCAGTAGATATTAATCATTGTAGAGACACTGTTGTCATTAGATATCAACCACTGTTTTGACACTGTTTTCAGTAGGTATCAATCATTGTATTGACACTGTTTTTAGTAGATATCAATCACTGTATGGACACTGGTGTCATTAGATATCAATCACTGTATTGACACTACTGTCATAACATATCAATCACTGTATTGACACTGTTTTCAGCAGATATCAATCATTGTATTGACACTGTTGTCATTAGATATCAATTAGTTTATTGACACTGTTTTCAGTAGATATCAATCATTGTATTGACACTGTTTTTAGTAGATATTAATCACTGTAATGACACTGTTGTCATTAGATATCAGTTACTGTATAGACACTGTTGTCATTATATATCAATCACTGTATAGACAATGTTGTCATTAGATATCAATCACGGTAATGACACTGTTGTCATAAGGAATGAATCAATCTATTGACACTGTTTTCAGTAGATATAAGTCATTGTATTGCCACTGTTTTTTAGTACATATCAATCACTGTATTGACACTGTTGTCATTAGATATCAATCACTGTATTCACACTGTTGTCATAGATATCAGTCGCTGTATTGACACAGTTGTCATTAGATATCAATCACTGTATAGACACTGTTTTCAGTAGATATCAATCATTGTATTGACACTGTTTTTAGTAGATATCAATCATTGTATTGGCACTGTTGTCATTAGATATCAATGACTGTATTGACACTGTTGTCATTAGATATCAATCACTGTATAGACGCTGTTTTCATCAGATGTCAATCACTGTATTGACACTGTTTTTAGTAGATATCAATCACTGTATTGACACTGTTGTCATTAGACATCAATCACTGTATAGACACTGTTGTCATTAGATATCAATCACTGTATTGACACTGTTTTCAGTAGATATAAATCATTTATTGACACTGTTTTTGGTACATATCAATCACTGTATTGACACTGTTGTCATTACATATCGTTCACTGTATAGACAATGTTGTCATTTGATATCAATCATTGTATTGACACTGTTGTCTTTACATATCAATCACTGAATTGACACTGTTGTTATTAGATATCAATCACTGTATTGACACTGTTTTTAATAGATAAAAAATCACTGGATTGACACTCTTGTCATTAGATATCAATCAATGTATTGACACTGTTGTCGTTAGATATAAAACATTGTATTGACACAGTTGTCATTAGATATCAATCACTGTATAGACACTGTTGTCATTAGATATCAATCACTGCAATGACTCCGTTTTCAGTAGATAACACTGTATTGACACTGTTGTCATTAGATATCAATTACTGTATTGACACTGTTGTCATTAGATATCAATCACTGTATAGACACTGTTGTCATTAGATATCAATCACTGTTATGACACTCTTGTCATTAGATAGCAATCACTGTATTGACACAGTTGTCATTAGATATCAATCACTGTATAGACACTGTTTTCAGTAGATATCACTCATTGTATTGACACTGTTTTTCAGTAGATATCAATCACTGTATTGGCACTGTTGTCATTAGATATCAATCACTGCATTGACATTGTTGTCATTAGATATGAATCACTGTATAGACACTGTTGTCATCAGATGTCAATCACTGTATTGACACTGTTTTTAGTAGATATCAATCACTGTATTGGCACTGTTGTCATTAGATATCAATCACTGTATTGACACTGTTGTCATTAGATATCAATGACTGCATTGACACTGTTGTCATTAGATATCTATAACTGTATTGACACTGTTGTCATTAGATATCAATCACTGTATTGACACTGTTGTCGTTAAAAATAAATCAATGTATTGACACTGTTGTCATTAGATATCAATTAGTTTATTGACACTGTTTTCAGTAGATATCAATCATGGTATTGACACTGGTTGTAGTAGATATCAACCACTGTATTGACACTGGTGTCATTAGATATCAATCACTGTATTGACACTGTTGTCGTTAGATATAAATCATTGTATTGACACTGTTGTCATTAGATATCAATCACTGTATTGACACTGTTGTCATTAGATATCAATCACTGTATAGACACTGTTGTCATTAGATATCAATCACTGTTATGACACTGTTGTCATTAGATAACAATCACTCTATTGACACAGTTGTCATTAGATATCAATCACTGTATAGACACTGTTTTCAGTTGATATCAATCATTGTATTGACACTGTTTTTAGTAGATATCAATCACTGTATTGGCACTGTTGTCATTAGATATCAATCACTGAATTGACACTGTTGTCATTAGCTATCAATCACTGTATAGACGCTGTTCACATCAGAAGTCAATCACTGTTTTGACACTATTTTTAGTAGATATCAATATCTGTATTGGCAATGTTGTCATTTGATATCAATCACTGTATAGACACTGTTGTCATTAGATATCAATCACTCTATTGACACTATTGTCATCAGATTTCAGTCACTGTATTGACACTGTTGTCATTAGATATCAATCACTGTATTGACACTGTTTTCAGATGATATAATTCATTTCTTGACACTGTTTTTGGTAGATATCAATCACTGTATTGACACTGTTGTCATTACATATCGATCACTGTATAGACAATGTTGTCATTAGATATCAATCATTGTATTGACACTGTTGTCTTTACATATCAATCACTGCATTGACACTGTTGTCATTAGATATCAATCACTGTATTGACACTGTTTTTAGTAGATACCAATCACTGGATTGACACTGTTGTCATTAGATATCAATCACTGTATTGACACTGTTGTCGTTAGATATAAATCATTGTATTGACACAGTTGTCATTAGATATCAATCACTGTATAGACACTGTTGTCATTAGATATCAATCACTGTTATGACACTCTTGTCATTAGAAAGCAATCACTGTATTGACACAGTTGTCATTAGTTATCAATCACTGTATAGACATTGTTTTCAGTAGATATCAATCATTGTATTGACACTGTTTTTCGGTAGATATCAATCACTGTATTGGCACTGTTCTCATTAGATATCAATCACTGTATTGACACTGTTGTCATTAGATATCAATCACTGTATAGACACTGTTGTCATTAGATATCAATCATTGTATTGACACTGTTTTTCAGTAGATATCATTCACTGTATTGGCACAGTTGTCCTTAGATATCAATCACTGCATTGACACTGTTTTTAGTAGATACCAATCACTGTTTTGACACTGTTGTCATTAGATATCAATCACTGTATTGACACTATTGTCATTACATATCAGTCACTGTATTGACACTGTTTTCAGTAGATATCAATCATTGTATAGACACTGATGTCATTAGATATCAGCCACTGTTTTGACACTGTTTTCAGTAGGTATCAATCATTGTATTGACACTGTTTTTAGTAGATATCAATCACTGTATGGACACTGTTGTCATTAGATATCAATCACTGTATTGACACTACTGTCATTACATATCAATCACTGTATTGACACTGTTTACAGCAGATATCAATCATTGTATTGACACTGTTGGCATTAGATATCAATCAGTTTATTGATACTGTTTTCAGTAGATATCAATCATTGTATTGACACTGTTTTCAGTAGATATTAACCACTGTAATGACACTGTTGTCATTAAATGTCAATTACTGTATAGACACTGTTGTCATTATATATCAATCACTGTATAGACAATGTTGTCATTAGATATCAATCACGGTAATGACACTGTTGTCATAAGGAATGAATCAATCTATTGACACTGTTTTCAGTAGATATAAATCATTGTATTGGCACTGTTTTTTAGTACATATCAATCACTGTATTGACACTGTTGTCATTAGATATCAAACACTGCATTGACACTGTTTTCAGTAGATATCAATCACTGTATTGACACTGTTGTCATTAGATATCAATCACTGTATTCACACTGTTGTCATAGATATCAATCACTGTATTGACACAGTTGTCATTAGATATCAATCACTGTATAGACACTGTTTTCAGTAGATATCAATCATTGTATTGACACTGTTTTTAGTAGATATCAATCATTGTATTGGCACTGTTGTCATTAGATATCAATGACTGTATTGACACTGTTGTCATTAGATATCAATCACTGTATAGACGCTGTTTTCATCAGATGTCAATCACTGTATTGACACTCTTTTTAGTAGATATCAATCACTGTATTGACACTGTTGTCATTAGACTTCAATCACTGTATAGACACTGTTGTCATTAGATATCAATCACTGTATTGACACTGTTTTCAGTAGATATAAATCATTTATTGACACTGTTTTTGGTACATATCAATCACTGTATTGACACTGTTGTCATTACATATCGATCACTGTATAGACAATGTTGTCATTTGATATCAATCAATGTATTGACACTGTTGTCGTTAGATATTAAACATTGTATTGACACAGTTGTCATTAGATATCAATCACTGTATAGACACTGTTGTCATTAGATATCAATCACTGTTATGACACTCTTGTCATTAGAAAGCAATCACTGTATTGACACAGTTGTCATTAGATATCAATCACTGTATAGACACTGTTTTCAGTAGATATCAATCATTGTATTGATACTTTTTTCAGTAGATATCAATCACTCTATTGGCACTGTTGTCATTAGATATCAATATATCAATCACTGTATTGACACTGTTGTCATTAGATATCAATCACTGTATAGACACTGTTGTCATCATATGTCAATCACTGTATTGACACTGTTTTTAGTAGATATAAATCACTTCAAATACACTGTTGTCATTAGATATCAATCACTGTATTGACACTATTGTCATCAGATGTCAATCACTGTATTGACAGTGTTGTCATTAGATATCAATCACTGTATTGACACTGTTTTTAGTAGATATCAATCATTGTATTGACACTGTTTTCAGTAGATATCAATCACTGCATTGACACTGTTTTCCTTAGATATCAATAACTGTATTGACACTGTTGTCATTATATATCAATCATTGTATTGACACTGTTGTCGTTAGATATAAATCATTGTATTGACACTGTTGTCATTACATATAAATCCCTGTATTGAAACTGTTTTCAGGAGATATCACCCATGGTATTGACACTGGTTTTAGTAGATATCAACCACTGTATTGACACTGTTGTTATTAGATATCAATCACTGTATAGACACTGTTGTCATTATATATCAATCACTGTATAGACACTGTTGTCATTAGATATCAATCACTGTAATGACACTGTTGTCATAAGATATCAGTCAATATATTGACACTGTTTTCAGTAGATATAAATCATTGTATTGGCACTGTCTTTTAGTACATATCAATCACTGTATTGACACTGTTGGCATTAGATATCAATCAATGCATTGACACTGTTTTCAGTAGATATCAATCACTGTTATGACACTGTTGTCATTAGATAGCAATCAATGTATTGACATAGCTGTCATTAGATATCAATCACTTTATAGACACTGTTTTCAGTAGATATCAATCATTGTTTTGACACTGTTTTTAGTAGATATCAATCACTGTATTGGCACTGTTTTCATTAGATATCAATCACTGTATTGACACTGTTGTCATTAGATATCAATCACTGTATAGACGCTGTTGTCATTAGATATCAATCACTGTATTGACACTATTGTCATCAGATGTCAATCACTGTATTGACACTGTTGTCATTAGATATCAATCACTGTATTGACACTGTTTTTAGTAGATATGTCTCATTGTATTGACACTGTTGTTAGTAGATATCAATCACTGTATTGACACTGTTGTCATTACATCTCGATCACTGTATTGACAATGTTGTCATTAGATATCAATCATTGTATTGACACTGTTGTCTTTACATATCAATCACTGCATTGACACTGTTGTCATTAGATATCAATCACTGTATTGACACTGTTTTTAGTAGATACCAATCACTGTTTTGACACTGTTGTCATTAGATAACAATCACTGTGTTGACACTATTGTCATTACATATCAGTCACTGTACTGACACTGTTTTCAGTAGATATCAATCATTGTTTTGACACTGTTGTCATTAGATATCAATCACTGTATTGACACTGTTTTCAGTAGATATCAATCATTGTTTTGACACTGTTTTTGGTAGATATTAATCACTGTAATGACACTGTTGTCATTATATATCAATCACTGTATTGACACTGTTTTTAGTTGATATCAATCACTGTATTGACACTGTTGTCATTAGATATCAATCACTGTATTGACACTATTGTCATTACATTTCAATCACTGTATTCAAACTGTTTTCAGTAGGTATCAATCAGTGTATTGACACTGTTGTCACTAGATATCAATCACTGTTTTGACACTGTTTTTAGTAGATATCAATCACTGTATTGATACTGTTGTCATTAGATATCAATCACTTTATTGACACTGTTGTCATTACATATCAATCACTGTATTAACACTGTTGTCATTAGATATCAATCACCATATTCACACTGTCGTCATTAGATAACAATCTCTGTATTGACACTGTTTTTAGTAGATATCAATCACTGTATTGACACTATTGTCATTAGATATCAATCGCTGTATTGACACTGTTGTCATTAGATATCAATCACTGTCTTGACACTGTTTTCAGTAGATATCAATCATTGTATTGACACTGTTTTTAGTAGATATCAATGACTGTATTGACACTGTTGTCATTAGATGTCAATCACTGTATTGACAATGTTGTCATTAGATATCAATCATTGTATTGTCACTGTTGTCATTACATATCAATCACTGCATTGACACTGTTGTCATTAGATATCAATCACTGTATTGACACTGTTTTTAGTAGATATGAATCACTGTATTGACACTGTTGTCATTACATATCAATCTCTGTATTGACAATGTTGTCATTTGATATCAATCATTGTATTGACACTGTTGTCATTACATATCAATAACTGCATTGACACTGTTGTCATTAGGTATCAATCACTGTAATGACACTGTTTTTAGTTGATATCACTCACTATTGACACTATTGTCATTACATATCATTCACTGCATCGACACTGTTATCATTAGTTATCAATCACTGTATTGGCACTGTTGTCATTAGATATCAATCACTGTATTTACATTGTAGTCATTAGATATCAATCACTGTATTGACACTGTTGTCATTAGATATCAATCGCTGTCTTGACACTGTTTTCAGTAGATATCAATCATTGTATTGACATTGTTTTTAGTAGATATCAATCACTGTATAGCCACTGTTGTCATTTGATATCAATCATTGTATTGACACTGTTGTTATTAGATACCAATCACTGTATTCACACTGTTTTCATTTGATGTCAATCATTGTATTGACAATGTTTTCAGTGGATATCAATCACTGTATTGACACTGTTGTCATTAAATATCAATCAGTGTATTGACACTGCTTTCAGTAAATATCAATCATTGTATTGACACTTTTTGTAGATATCAATCACTGTATTGACACTGTTGTCATTAGATATCAATCACCATATTGACACTCTTGTCATTATATATCAATCACTGTTTAGACACTGTTGTCATTAGATATCAGTCACTGTATAGACACTGTTATCATTAGATATCAATCACTGTATTGACACTTATATTATTAGATATCAATCACTGTTTTGACACTGTTTTTAGTAGATATCAATCACTGTATAGACACTGTTGTCATTTGATATCAATCACTGTATTGACACTGTTGTCATTAGATATCAGATACTGTATTGACACTGTTTTTAGTGGATTGAGATGCAGATCAATCACATTTGTTTACATTGTTGTCAGGAGAGATATGTGCTTTTTATTGCTATGGTCCTCTTGTTTATACAGAAGCAATATTAGAGTCCTGCATTGTGATGCACATAAAGTAATCACCTTTCCATCCGTTCATGTGTTATACAACTCTTACACATAATTGGATGTCATTTGTTACTGGAATTACTAACGACAAAGTTTCCAATATTGACCACCCATGATAAAAGGCCTAATTGACATCTGTACAGAAGTAACCTATGGATGCAAGTTCACCTTTTGAACTTTTAAAAACAAATACCATGCACCAACTATCATTGTTGTCATTGTTGCTGTTATTATTATTATTATTATTTTTATTATTATTATTATTATTATTATTATTATTATTATTATTATCATTATTATTATGTTAATATAATATTATATTAGTCCATTATTTAATAAAATTATAAATACACGTATATGTTGTTATCTTCCAAAATTTTATTTCCACACAAGATTATTTGATCCTGCCCATTTTAGTCTTTCCTATATATTAAATCATCACCAATTCTAAAAACAAATCACTGATAATGGTTTGTGATCCAGGACAAAACATTAGCCTACATATC
>JAECUM010095083.1:0-13255 GCA_016617855.1 Megalonaias nervosa | reverse complement strand
AACAATAAAGCGTCCTCAGGCAACAAAACAGGGAGGAATTATTCCTTTCACTCCACTTTTAACTGGCCGGCAGCCTAATTCCGAATCTGTTAGGAATCGGACGCGGAATGACTCTACCAGAGACAAGACACCGTTAACTAATTTTGATATACTTGAAAAATTAAAAAACAGCGATATAAGTCACCGAGCCAAAAACAAATTTCACTGAGTATTTTCCAAAGATGAACTTGATGATGTACCAACAGGTGGTTCGTGTATCATAAACATACAAAACTTTAACGATGGTTCTGGAACTCATTAGGTCGCTGTTTACGATAATAATTATTTTGATTCGTTCTGACTTCCTCCGAGTGATCTTATTAAAAAAAATATATATTTTTAAAAAATTAGAAAAAATATATTACTCATCTAATCAACTACAGCCGGTTGGAACATCCGCTTGTGGATATTATTGTATCATGTTTATCCTACAAATGTAAAAAAAATCTAGATTTTTTAAAATTTATTATGCAATTTGATAAGTATCCGAGCAAAAACAATGATAACACAGTAATAAATTGCTCGCGATAAATTTTGTGTTACAATCAAGTATAACAACAACAATGGCTTCGCCATCGTCGACATATTGCCTCAAATGCAAGACTAAAACGCCTAACACGTACGAGAAATAGAAAAAACGAAAAACAACAGAATGATGTTAAAAAGTATTTGTGCTGTTTGCGGTAGAAAAAAAAAAGTATATTTCTTGCTTTGTGAACTCCGACGACTCTACCATTGTCGGGGTCTGGTATAGATAGAGTTATTTTAGTCAATGAATAAAATAATAAAATAATAAAATAATATGCAATTGTGATTGTGATAAAGATCTTTGCATCGAACAAGCTAAAATTGTTATTTATTGTCAATCCTGCAATCGCCGAGAGGTAATAGCGGCATTGACATTCACAAATTTATCGGAAGATTACCGAAACCAAAAGGAAGTTGGACACTACCCGCGCACAAATATACTGGGTCTTATAATCCGCAAGATAAACAACTAGATGAAAGCGATAATCCATTACCAGGGCAAGAACCCTACAATCAAGTTGATGCAATTGCAATACGTCACGATATTAGTTATCGTGATAACGAACAAGATAAGCCTAGCTGTGATAAGATAATGTTAGATGAACTTCGTAATATGGAACCTGCAAATATGCGAGAACGATTTGATAGAAGGTTAGTTCAAGGAATAATTGGAACAAAATATAAACTTGGTCTCGGAAAAGAAATGTACGACGATCTTGCGTCAGCTTTGCAAAACCTAAAAAAAATTCCGCGACGTAAGGTTGTCGCGAATGCCGTTGACGATATCTGGGCAATATATTTGGTTGATATCAAATCTTGCTCAGTTTAATAATGACAATAAGTACTTGTTTAACGTTATTGACGTTTGTAGCAAATACGCGTGTAGTATACCCGTCACAGAAAAAGAAAACAGGGACATCGATAACAGATGCACTAAAACAAGTTATCATTAGCACGGAAAGAAAACCAAATAAAATTTGGAGTGATGAGGGAGAAAAGTTTTTTAATAAAATTTTAGCAGTTTTTGGAACAAAATAACATTTAAAAAAATATGTTACAGGAAACAAGGGAAAAAGCGTTGTTGTTGAAAGATTTAATCGTACACTAAATGAGCTGATCCATAAACATTTGACAGCTGAAAACGCGAACAGGTATATTGATGATCTTCCACAGATTGTTGATAAATCCAATAACACAAAACATCGAACAAGCAAAATGTCACCAAACGATGCAATTTAAAATCCGATTCTTGCAAACAAAAACATGTCTCGGCAACATAAATTTAAAGTCGGCGATCGAATTAGAATTTCATTAACACAAAAAAAATATTTGAAAACGGATTTACTCCAAACTAGACTGAAGAAGCATTTGTAGTTGATAAAGTTTTACTGACAATTCCTGTAACGTATGCGCTAAAGGGTTCATCAGGTGAGCCTGTAATTGGTAGTTTTTACGAACAAGAGCTACAAAAAAACTGAACAAGATGTTTTTGTTATCGAACGAGTAAAAAAAAAAAGAGTGGCAATAAAAGCCTTGTAAAGTGGCGCCGGTACAGCGATAAATTTAATAGTTGGATACCAACTAAAGAGCTAAACGAGCTTAATATTGGGAAATAATATTTTGTAAATTTCCTCGTACTTTCTCAAGACTGATTTGCATTTTACAGGTTTACACAATGATATTAAATGCTGTCAGCGATCATCAGAGATCATCATTAGAATAAATATCTTGACAAATATAAAATCAAATTTTATATTTTTATGTCGGTCTGGAATTGTTATGTTTAAGAATGGTTTCATCAACCGCCAAAAGGATTGATTTTCATCTACTGCAAAATTAAATTTCAAATTGTTTTTTTTTTTGGTGAGATGATAATTTACGTAATATCGACCAGTTGTCGGTCTTCCATAATTTTTCTTATCCCACAACTTTGTAATTGGATCAGTATCAATTTAATCGCTGTCGTTGACATTAGTTTCGCTGACGTTGTCGCTGATGTTATCCCTGACAAAGTCACTAGCATCAGTTTCTTGTGCTATTTCTAAAGTTGTATCCGTTGGTGTTACTGATGTATCATAATAAACTTTAATTTTTCTAAGAGGCTCATGAATAATTTTGTATAATTTTAAATAACATAATGGACAAGATAAGATATATCGAGAGGGTGAAAGTATATAACATTAGTGCCCTAAAAGAGGCAGCAAAAAAAAATATTAGCAGGCGAAAAAAATATTACATTAATTTATTTTTGTTTCGCGGCGGAAACGATCAAATTTTATTGACCGACTTGGAAAGAAAACAATATTATGATAAAAGAAAGATTAGTATAGTATACGATAAAGAAGCTATCATGTTTTGATGCCATAGTTGTGTTAGTCGAGATGAGCTTGTTAAAATATTACAATAAGTTTAGTCATCATTGTATTGAAAGATGATTTTAACCCCGTAAGTTTTAGAAAAAGCTGACCTTGTTATTCCATCTGCGACAAATTTTATTACTTTAGAATCAATGTTGAAGTATCTTGCAGCTTGGTTCATTGATTTAAATTTGATTTCCTCATTTGTTTCAAGATTAAATGAAACAACTGGCCTGGCAAATCTAAAACCACCACCTCGTCCTCGTCTACTATTTTCTTTCGGCGTTACAAGATCAAGATTCTCCAACCGATTGTCTGTTTTAAGAATGTTAATATGATCTATCACCAAACCTAACGGAATGTCGCCATTAAAAGTTTCATAAACAAAACGATGTGATAAATAATTTTTAAAATGTATTTTTGTTCCTCTAACGGTTACCTTAAGATATCCATTATTTTGTAAATTACCTAATACTTTTTATCGTTTTTCCGCTTCGAATAATTCCATTATTTTTTGCCTTGTCAATATCAAATACCGGATGTGGTTGAAACTCATCTTGTAAAGATAAGTTCGCAATATTATCATCAGTAACCGCGCCGTTAGCATGATACACTCGTTGTCCTTCTGGAATATCATCACAAAACAATGTGTAAATAAAATCTTTAAGATTTCAGTTCGCTCAGCCTTATTACCTTTAACGCTGATCTTATAACCAGCTGGTGTTGCTTTACCAAACGGTTTTCCATATTTGACGTGTATCACCGACCCTAATATATTTCCCGCGTTCGAGTTGTATTTAGGGTGAACATAATAATACTTTGCTCGCTTGAGCTTGTCATCGTTAAATTCTGCGCCATTATACTTACAAGAAATCCATTTGTTTAATTGTACGTATTCGACAGGTGTATAGTGCGGTACGCTATGAATAGAATACCTGTTGAACTCTTAATTAGACATTTGATAGTATAGTATATAACAATGTTGAAATTGCGAGATATAGCTAAAAAAAAGTCTTATAGGAGAACCTACAAAAATAGCTACTGCTTTTGCATTTATCTTAATCAATACCTGACACACATGATCCCTTGCTGGATCCAGTGCACTTGAAGGGGCTGTTATTCGCCATATGATTTGTATTCTTTATAGCGCGCGCCGCCGCCGCCTTATGCCGCCGCCGCACTGCTCACCTGCCTGCTCGCCCGCCGCCTGCCTGCCGCCGCCGCCGCCTGCACAATATAAACTGCCTATGTAAACTGCAGATGAACAGTAAAAATTAATTTTCATGGGGATGCGAGAATAAACAGAATCCTCATCTCGGCAATACAAATACTCTCTCTCTCTCTCTCTCTCTCTCTCTCTCTCTCTCTCTCTCTCGTGTGAATAAAAATGTGCAATTATCTGCAATTTGCTCCAATCTTATGAGGTCTTTGCTGATACAAAAAGCAGAATTTGAACTGCACTCTAAAATAATAAACAAGCTGTATATTGATAACATTGTGAATGAGAATATATAAACAAATTAGGACCTTAAACCTTGTTTGTAAACGGCTACCCTATTCTGCCACCGTGAGGTAGCGGTAAATTACACCCACAAAATATCCTAAATAAAAATGGGGTGGGATGGGTCAGCGGAAATATAACATTGTGTACATACATCTAATGTATACAATTTGATACATTTAATTTGTTTTGTGCTTCTTGCTGGTCAGCGCTCTTTCGAATGTTAATGCTCTGAGAAATCAGCCGACCGTAATGCGGTAATATAAATCGAATGATATTGTAAATAAGACGCTCCAAACATGACGTAAAGTGGTATAACCTCTTGTTGCTGGGGTCAGGGGAGCTGTCGTATTGTATGTCACACCGCCATCTGTTGTCATAACGAGGTATTATTTTATGCTAACTTCCGTGATGCTAACTTGCAACGTGCTTGATGCTACATTATAATCATGATTTTAGAAGGTGCAGTCTGTGATATAGCAAGTTTATAAATAGAAAATTAAAACTTGTAATAAATGATTTAGCATCTACCATACGACAAACTAAAGAAATAATTCAGTACTTGACAAATTGCAATATACAGTGACGCAGAAGGAAAGTAGATCTAAGCACTTACAAACAGCCATTTACAGCTTGCATCAATCAAGAACAGAAAATTCATGACTAGAATTAGGACTGTAGCACTTGCAAGCAGCCATTTACAATAATGCAGAAGGAAAGTAGCACTTGCAATCTGCCACGTACAGTTTGCATCAATGAAGAATTCAATATACATAGATAGAATTATGAAGGTAGATCTTGCAAGCAGCCATTTACAATAATGCATGAAGAAAATACATGCATAGATTTATGGTGGTAATCCCTCCTCGATAAACGTAACTGGTCATTTCTAATAGTTTTAATTTATATCAAGTTGCCAATATTCAGAGAACGTTCTTTGACGGAAAATTCAGCAATTTATGTCTTAGAGAACTGATACATATTGATACATTACAACAAGCACTTTTACTATTAGGTCTATTTAATGATAATGTTAAAATACTTTGGTGATATATAAATATATTCGGTGAAAATACACACACAATAATGAGCACACAAGTAGTTTTCTTGTCCACCGGATTAGGATTCTCTCTCTCTCTCTCTCTCTCTCTCTCTCTCTCTCCATCTGTGATTTGGGCAATATAGCATCCTCTATAAAGCCTTAAATCATATACGAAGTTAAGATACAGGAACAGTAGAGCACTTATATAACACGAACAGTACTGAACCTTGCCATCTCGTGTCTAACAACAGACGTAGCAGATTAAGTAAAATTACAAATTATTAATGGTATTGGTATAACGGATAGGCATGATGTTGGTATAGTGGGACTAATGGCACATATAAGAATCAACATTTAACACCAAATGGATGATGCAAGAGCTTAACATAAATCGAAATTAAACAGTGAATTAGTGATATTTATCCAGTGTAACTATATATTTATTACATAGACTGAATTTTGTCCATACATCGATGAACACGAGTTAATTTAATTAGCAATGTCTGCGAGCTCCCTCTCTACTTTGAATGATTTGAAAATTATTAATAAACACATTTTATCTTCATGTGGGGAGCATGGGCGCCTGCACATAGGGGCTGGGGGTGCACTTGCCCCACCCCCTGATGTCACTTCTAAACATGTTTTGGTCTACATGCGTAAAACATTATGGCTGACCACTACATGTTTGTTTTGGTACCACAGAGAACAAAATATATTCAAGCCGAAGAAAATATACACAGATGGAAGACTTGATATAAAATCTTCACATACTCAGAACGTTTCATGTTCACTAATATCATAGCTAGTACATGGGACAGTGAATGAAATATTTTTTAGTCGTATTTAAAGGGTCTTCAAACAAAAGTCATGTCTCCCCAAGTCAAATATTTAACAATGTCGATAAGGTTCTCTTTTAACCAAAGATTGCTATGCAATTAAATGATATTCATTGAGAAAATATTTTGCGATAATTATTATCAGTACCAAGATACCTTCGTCATTATAAACATTCTCTCTCTCTCTCTCTCTCTCTCTCTCTCTCTCTCTCTCTCTCTCTCTCTCTCTCTCGATCGATCGATCGAAAAATTGCACATAGACTTTCTTCATGTGTGTAGATATCTTGTTACAGAAACTGGTGCGAACACTGTTTAGATTAGAAGTAGTTTCAAACCTACTTGACAGGGTGATGATAACAGAGCCTAAATTTGATTACTCAGTTTGGCCCATTCGCGCGCCTGCGCAATTTCTGTTTTTGCTTCTCATAAAGAAGTTTCATATAAGGACGAAAGCACCGCATATAAAGAAGTTTGCACATAATATAAGGACGAAAGCACCGCATATAAAGAAGCTTGTACATCATATAAGTACGAAAGCACAGCATATAAAGAAGTTTGCACATCATATAAGTACGAAAGCACAGCATATAAAGAAGTTTGCACATCATATAAGGACGAAAGCACCGCATATAAAGAAGTTTGCACGTCGTATAAGGACAAAGGCACCGCATATAACGATGTTTGCACATCATATAAGTACAAAAGCACATCATATAAAGAGGTTTCCACATCATATAAGGACAAAAGCACCGCATATAAAGAAGTTTGCACATCATATAAGAACAAAAGCACCGCATATAACAATGTCTGCACATCATATAAGTACAAAAGCACATCATATAAAGACTAAAATAGTGCATATAAAGAAATTTGCACGTCATATAAGGACGAAAGCACGACATATAAAGAAGTTTGCACGTCATATAAGGACGAAAGCACCGCATATAAAGAAGTTTGCACATCATATAAGAACAAAAGCACCGCATATAACAATGTCTGCAGATCATATAAGTACAAAAGCACATCATATAAAGAGGTTTCCACATCATATAATAAAAGTTATCATCTTGAGACAGCTCTGGCGTGCCATATAAATGGAGTATCCTTACTGTAGTTTTGATATAAACCTAGTGTGCTCTGCTGAGTAGTCACAGATTAATATTACATCGTAATGGAGACAAACTATCGATGGAATTTTAATGAATTCCAGATTGTTTCTAGGTTCATGCTTTCTATATCTTCCTTGGATAAATAATCCTAGATCCATGTATATGTGACGCCTGATACGCGTACCAGGTCAAACATGTAAAATGATGAAACGTCTGAACATATGGTGAAAATCTATCGCTGAAACTTTACAAATGTCATTGGCAACATCTTAGTATGTGAAAACCAGTATGCTTGTACAAAGTTGTTAACTTTTGCTAGGGAATCAAGTCATCCCGATAGACTGTTGTTTTCGTCAGTACTTAGATAAGTTGTTGTGTTATAAATATATTTTGGTGTTCAATACTAACGATAGGTTCTAGTGTGTGAGGAATATTTTGGTGGTAAATACTAATGATAGTTTGCTGTGTTGGACATAGTTTCGTTTGTCAATACTAAAGATGGGTTGTTGTGTGTGTGTGGGTTGGGGGGGGGGAATATCTTGGTTTCAATACTAAAGAGAGTTTACTGTGTTGTATGGTATATTTTGGTGGTCAATAGTAAAGATGGTTTGCTGTTGTAGGTATATTTTGGTGATTAATAGTGAAGATGGTTTGCTGTATTGTATGTATATTTTGGTGGTCAATAGTGAAGATGGTTTGCTGTGTTGTACGTATATTTTGGTGGTCAATAGTGAAGATAGTTTGCTGTGTTCTAGGTATGTTTTAATGGTCAGTACATAAGATAGATTGGTGTGTTGTAGGTACAGTTTGGTGGTCAACACTAAAGATAGTTTGGTGTGTTGTATATTTTTGTAGCTGTCAATACTAAAGATGATATGCTGTGTGGGAGGAATATTTTCATGTTCAATACGAAAGATGGCTTGCTGTGTGGGAAGAATATTTCGGTGGTCAGTATTAACGATAGTTTGTTGTGTTGTAGGTATATTTTTGTGATCAATACTAAATATTGTTTGCTGTGTGGGAGGAACATTTTGGTGGTCAGTACTAAAGATAGTTTGCTGTGTTGTAGGAATATTTTGGTGGTCAATTCTAAAGATAGTTTGTTGTGTTGTAGGTATATTTTTGTGGTCAGTACTAAAGATAGTTTGTTGTGTTGTAGGTATATTTTGGTGGTCAATACTAAAGATAGTTTGCTGTGTGGTAGGAATATTTTGGTGGTCAATTCTAAAGATAGTTTGTTGTGTTGTAGGTATATTTTGGTGGTCAATAGTAAAGATGGCTTGGTGTGTGGGAGGAACATCTTGGTGCTCAGTACTAAAGATAGGTTCCTGTGTGGAGGAACATTTTGGTGGTCAGTACTAAAGATAATTTGCTGTGTTGTAAGTATATTTTGGTTGTCAATACTAAAGATAGTTTGCTGTGTTGAAAGTATATTTTGGTTGTCAGTACTAAAGATAATTCGCTGTGTTGTAGGTATATTCTGGTGGTCAGTACTAAAGGTTGTTTCCTGTGTGGAGGAATATTTTTTTGGTCAGTACTAAAGATAGGTTGCTGTATTGTAGGTATATTTTTGTGGTAGTACTAAAGATAGTTTCTTGTATTGTATTTAAATTTTGGTGGTCAATACTAAGAGTACTTTACTGTGTTGTAGATATATTTTGGTGGTCAATGCTGAAGATAGTTTGCTGTGTGTGTGTCTGTTGTAAGGTTGGAGTTGGATGAAGCATCCTGTTTTCTATAACCAGATAAAGTTTGTTATCATTTCATGGGTTAAATGTGTTTTATTTATATAAATATATGTTGTAAAAATATGTATTTCTGAACAATTAATATAAAGTAATCTACCCACAAACAGGCCATATAATCAGTGAAGAAGTTACTGCCAAAGAAAATCCAAGAACTTGATTACTGTGTGGCTTGTGTAAGGTGCCATAACACAGGAAGGTGTGATGGCTAGATTCCGATTTTTTTTCAGGATCTTGTCTGGTGAATGTTGCATTTTGCCATTATCGCGATTTTGCAAGAAATAGTGATAAATCTGCTTGCATGACTGTTTCATTTTCCTTCGTAATCGAAACACGTGTAAATTGGAAGCTTGCTCACTAAAAGTAGTCTTGTTTTCTGAGCTTCTGTCGCTTGTGCTTGGATATTCAGGTATGTGCGTCGTTTAAGTAATGTCAATGATAATGTTTAAATGAAAAATTCAACAGATCATGCTCTTCCCAAGAAGTAATGTTGAAATCAAAGTCATATTAATAATACCTTGTCATAGTACAGCTTAACATGTTAAAGATACTAATTTAGTATAATAATTCCTTTGACATGCAGGTTGACTACATTTATCTGCTTTAATTTAGGAAAGTGTTAAGTAGATCTGGCGTAAATACACAGTGAGTGAACTAAATCAGATGTCGGTTCTTCTGCATGCCTAACTGCTACAATTTACATAGACACGTCCCTACACCTGAGCGCTGGTCATTGAACTGAGCTGTATATCGGTTCGTTTTTTAGACATTTCTTTTTAGCGTATACCATGTGAAACTCCAAAAACTGATTAGTGAGATCAAAGTATATTACGTTTTGCAACAATATTGCAAAATGTTTTCTCGACTTTTATATATTATTTAATAACTACAGAAAAGGGACAGGTAATGAGAGTAACCGTACATTCTTTTCTGGATATATGTGTGTGTAATTTGAATTTTTTTAATCGTAGCTTTAAGAATTTTTTCAGTCATATTGATACGATGTCTGCAGTGTGGCAGATTATAGCGATCTCTAGCACTGTGGCATCATGCCGTAGACATGTAGCATCATGTCCTACCCACTCACATTATCCTGACACCAGGCTGACCAGTCCTAACACTAACCTCTTAATGCTGAGCACCTAGCAAGACAGCTGCTTGTACCATTTTTGGTCCTTGGTATGACTCGGTTAGAACCCGCAACCTCCTGCATCCAAGGTGGACGCTCTAGCCACTTAGGCCACCGGAGCGGTCCCTTTTCTGGATAAACATAAAACATACTCTATTTAATGTTCGTACCATTTATTACTGTTGCACATCCTAATAACGATGCACTTTCACTGATGCATAGATTTTAATCATTCCCAGAATGTCCCTGGGATCATGTTTACTATAGCTTCTTTTAGGAATAAACAATCACACATACAAGTCTAACTTCTCATACTCATGCCAGGACACACTTTCGTAGATGGATCAAGCTATTGTGATGAAAGTCAATTGCCAGACACAAAGCCAATGTATAAATAGCAATGATAGCATCTGAATTTGCAGAGAGATTCTCTTTCAACAGAGCAGTCTACATGCATGAAGGTAAATTTGGAGGATGGAGGATGGTGATGGAGGAATCCGAATTTCACTCGCTGATGTGCTAGATTCCAATGATTCTCTGACTTGTTCGGACTCCTGTTTGCCGTACTTTAGCCACTGCGGTTAACTAGTCAAACTCAGACGAGTAATCCATGGTGATATAGAATACTCTTTTTTCTTAAATTCACATAAAGTTTCAAATATTTGTCTTGAACATTGTCTTTTCTTAACTTTGCACTTTTCTAAGTACACACAACAAAAGCATCCTTTGTTTATGTCAGCGTGAATCAATGCTCTGTGGTTTACATCCCTGCACAACGTACGCAAGATGCCCAAGCACTGGCAGCTATGGGAGGTATATACAATTTTTTCAGGAATCTATCTGACGTGTGCTTTCCAGCAATCTCGATTTTAATTTTAGAAATATACCGAAGAAGCCGATTTTTCTTTCTCATATCGTGGCCTCTCAAAAGTTACATACTTTTCTTTACTAATTGGTTCCAAACTAATAAAAACACTCATCACAAACAGGCACAGTTTTTGTCTCAGCATATACCTTCAACCCGAACTGATATTCAAATAATTACTCGAAGTTGTTGACGAGAGAGAGAGAGAGAGAGAGAGAGAGAGAAAGCTAGTATTATATCCCTTTGCCAATTTCATTCAGAAAACTGACGGGCACTCGAAGTTTCAAGAAAACTAAAAACAAAACAAGCTGTATCCTTCATTCCTCGTTTGAACGGCTCATTAATATTACCGTCTTTAAAGCTGTTGGGTAATGACTCAAGTCTTGGACACTTTATTGCGCACTTTATATCAGAAGAAGAAAATAAAAACATCGAAATCAATTCATTGAAAATCATAATTGGCCTATCTCTTCGTAAAAACGAATTCTGTTGATACACATTTAGACTCACATTTTACAAATTGCTTATTGTTATAATTAACACCATTGCCTCGAATATTTATAGCATACACTATAAAGTAAATTAATTTCAGCATTTTTAACGATCTTTAACGATTGCAGTTTTCTCAAATTATTCATTGTCTAGTTTTTCATTAGAGATGCACAATTTATGTTTGCATTCGAGGCTTGTACATTATAATCGAACTCAAGTACCCCCTTCCAGAACATCGGAATATAATTAACCAATAATCTATTGCAGCAGCCACTTTTCAGTCTGGAAATGGATTGTTTTGGTTGGGTTTTATTCCCTTTAATTTCGCCCAAGGATCTTACGTACATTCTTCTTCAAACAATGGCAAATATGCTCTTTAGTATGTGAAACCAAAAATGGTTGAGTTTAAATACCAAGATTATGAAATTTATTGCATTTTCGAATTCAAATAAGAGGGAAGGCACACTTGTAGCAGTAGAATGATAATTAAGGACTTCTAGAATCAATAGGAATAAACATCGCAGTGTCGGTATCAACATATATAAACTCAGCAATACCTTCAAATAGCCAATTCAACTACTACCATCCTTCATATTTTTAAAGCCATTCAGAATTCAGTTAGGAAGATGCGTCGATTATCTAATCTACATAAGCATGACATATTAACCGTTTTCTCTCTACATTTTTTGTTATCTGAACAACGTGCCTAGAAATCTAAAGTGAGCAAAACTGTATAAATATTTTAGATAAAGCTGCTGAAAGAAATATTAATTTAGTATTTTAACGCCCAGACGCTATTTTGCTTCTTTAGAATTTTTAAAAAAAAAAGATTTGAAAGATTTGTTTTGATCGGGCTAAAAGGAACTGATTGAAAAGAGTGTCATTAAACAGCAAGCATTGCAAATATATTACATTCGCTATAATTTGAGTCTATGATTTGTGTATTTAATTTATTGTATTTTATGTGTTTATAAATATTTCAAAAATATATTTAACGTTGTATTGTTTATATGAAACATGATACAATTTTTAAACATAACTCAGCTGCATATTTTAATGTAAATTTCACAATTAAAAGTGAAACTTATAAATTGTGAATTTTATATTGAAGTATGAAAATTGAAAGCAACAAGAAGTCATCTCTTCTCGAAGCATTCTAAAGCATTGCCAGTTTTTCTGGTTTCACTGTTTTACCATTGTGATAAATATTTTTAGCAATTAGCAATTTAAACCTGCACTTTAGAGTCTACCTTTTAATCGACTTTTCTGTCTATTTGTCGATCTTAACCTCTGCTAGTATGTTTATGTATATGTCCATCTATCTGTCTATGTATATGTCTAGCTGTCTATGCATATGTCTATCTGTCTATTTACGTCTGTCTCTCTGTCTATGTATGTCTTTCTATCTGTGTATGTATATGTCTGTCTATCTATATGTATGTGTCTATCTGTTTATGTATATGGCTATCTGTCTATGCAGATGTCTACGATTATGTCTATGCATAAGTCTGTCTGTCTATGTGTGACTGTCTATCTGTCTATCTGTGTATCTGTCTATGTATATGTTGGTCTAATTGTCCATGTATGTGACTGTCTCTCTGTCTATGTGTGT
>JAECUM010095082.1:0-13140 GCA_016617855.1 Megalonaias nervosa | reverse complement strand
ATATATATATATATATATATATATATATATATATATATATATGTATGTATGTATCTATAAACTGGCCATCGTTGGGGGGTTAGTTTAAAATACATTTGCTTACAAATGTCGGAAGTTACATGTATAAGCAAATTATGTGGAGTTTTTGGGGGGTAAAAATGCTAGGTGCGCCAAATCTAAAATTTTTAAAATGACCCATATTCTATCATTCCTGTTCGCATACTTTAACATAAATAATAATTCGTGCAAAACAGTTTTATAATGCAATATTCCCTGAAAACTGTACGTAGCAGCTACTTTTAGCGACAAGTCCTAAATGTATGTATGTATGTATGTATGTATGTATGTATGTATGTATGTATGTATGTATGCATGCATGCATGCATGTTTGGATGTATGGATGTATGTATGCATGCATGCATGTATGGATGTGTGGATATATATATTTATGTATGTATGTATGTATGTATGTATGTATGTACGCATGCACGTTAGCACGTACGTTCGCACGCACCTACATATGTATGTATGTATTATGTATATATGTATGTTTGCACGCACGCTCGCACGTACGTACGTTCGTACCTACGTATGTATGTATGTATGTATGTATGTATGCATGTATATATGGATCTTTGTGTCGCCCTCTTCGGTGGCCTAAGTGGTTTTAGCGTCCGCCTCGGCGTCGGAAGATATCGGGTTCGAACCCCGTGCGAGTCATACCAAAGACTTATAAAAATGTGAGTAGCAGCTAACTGACTTGGCGTTCAGCATTAAGAGGTTACTTTTAGGACTGGTCGGCCTGGTTTCAGGTGGTACATGATGCTACATGTCTGCGGCATTATGTCCCAGTGCTGGACATCAGTATGAACTGCCACAATGCAGACATCGTGGCGATATGAGTGAAAAATTGTTAAAGCTAGGTTACAAATGTAAGTAACACACACACCCACCCACCCACCCACCCACACATACACACCACGGGGGAAGCGATGGAATTGACTTATGCAAGCATATACATTTGTGGTTAATGTTTTGCGTTTCGATCAGGGATTTGCACTCTGTATGCCATGTCACCAATGTGACACAGATTTCATGTTTCACGAACTTGGTTAAATTTTGTTTTTTAACTGTTCACGTTAAAGAAGTTAAATTAGATGATTTTATGTTTGTACCATACCCTTGAAAACGGGTCACTTTTATATCTGGAGCTGTGAAACTTGGAGAAGGGATGCATCTTGACGTGTACTGTATCATCATCATAAAATTATGCATTTGTGAACTATATTTCGATTTTAAGCTTAACGTTGTTTACATATTATTTCAAGCTTATTTCTAAAGATGTGGTCATGCTAGAATCATCAAACTAGATTGCATAGTATCACTTGTATAAACAAAGGTCGTTGTGACCTACATTTAACATTGTAATGTCCTATGTTAAGTTTCTCATGACTTCATGAGTTATTTGCAAAGTGTACATATTCTATTATACCTTGAAACTTTGTATCTTGTTAAGTACTATACTGTCATAAAAATAGATCAATACCACCCATATCATATTTTGCTCACACGAGTCCAGTTTTGTATCTTAAGTTTATTTCTTTAGCGCCGTTGATGCTGTATGCATGAAACTATATGATAGCATGCAGTTCTACACCCCTACAAAAAAAGGTAACAGCCTTGACATTTCACATTTTAAGGGCTATTGCTAAGGTATTTTTCGTTGAGCTCATGACAACACAAACATGTTTTGCAGATTGTATAGAAAACATGGTAAGGTGATACATCTTCGTGAGAACGACAACTTCGTCACAAAAAGTAGACCAATGTGACACAGATTTCATGTTTCACTAACTTGGTTAAATTTTGCTTTTTAACTGTTCACGTTAAAAAAAGGTAAATTAGATGATTTTATTTTTGGACCACCTATAAAAACGGGTCACTTTTTACTGGTATAGGTATAAGTTTTTGCATTTAACACATGACCATTTATGTAATAATGACTGTTGTGCACGTGTTGCCAAAAATAGAATCATGACAGTGAAGATCCATCTTGTGAGCACTAATCCATCACTGTAGAAGAATGTAATTATGACCCATATTTTTTGCTTCACTAACTTGGGTTAAATTTTGTATTTGATTTTAAATTCTCAGGTACTGTTCGTGCTAGAATTGCACAATTCATGGTAAGATTCATGTATGATATTACCACATCCTATGAACGAAAAAGCTCAGTGTGACCTATATTACATCGATTATTGGCTTTGGTTACATTTTACGTTTAGCTCACGAGCACGTGAGTTTTGGTATTCTACATGCGTCATATCCTACCAAAATCCTCAAACTTGACGAGAGATTGGATTTCGTTAAGTACTATACCCTTGTAAAAAGAGGTCTCTGTGACCCGTATATCATGCTTCAGTGACTGTTGAAATTTTGTACTTACATTTACTGTTCATGTTCTGAGCATGAAACTTGAGAAATAGGTGCAAGTCTGCTAGTATACCCCTTGCCTGCAATGAATATCACTGTGACCTACATTTTATGCTTTATTGACATCGGTTAAGTGTAGTCGATGTATTTTGATTATGACCATTGTTACGAGAGACCATAGTTACGTCTCTGTGGTCTTGAGCTAAGTAACAGAAAAACCCCAAAACTGTCAAGTTTTGTAAAATTCAATAAATAAGGTGGCGCTCTACAGTTTCGTATTTTAAAGAAAAAGAATTTCCCCGGGTTTCCTCACTGGTTATACTAGCTATTTAAAAAAGACCTTGTATATCTTACGTATTGTTCAAAGAACCTTTAATTCCCTTTATTTTGGTCTATGATTGATGGGTGTAATATGGGTTATAGAGTATACAGCTTGACCTTACTCCAGATGTGCATCTTTCGAAAAAGTGCTAGCTCCACTTGGTCATATTCACTTCCTGAACTTCAGAGGCAAATTGTAGAAAAAGAGCCGATAACTTTTTTTACATTTTATATATTTGGTAACTCATTCATTGCACTTTCAGAAGCTGGTATTGTCTAGTCTGGCAAAATTAATGTTCTCTATTTTAATAGCTGCTAAGGATAATGTACTTTAGACAAATTCAGGCTGATTTTTGGAGCACAAGGGAGCAGTCATTTTAGTTAGCAGTGTGCTAAGATCATTTACAATTTCCAAAAGTACAATATCCAAAGAAATGTCAGCCACATTACGTCAAAGTAGCATAGAGGTATGCCAACATTCTCTCCATTGTGCATATTTTAAATGCAAACAACTTCACCTTACATGCGTCACTCTTTCAAAAGTACATAATAATTGGTGAGCTATTTCTGCAGAACACAACGTAAAAAATTAAAATAACGTACAGTATGGTGGCTGAAATCCTAAATAGTCATAAAATTTATATCACAAGTAAAAAAATATCGAGTATTCCAAATTAGTTCCAGTTGTGTTCCGAATGAAGTTCAATCTATTGTGCTGACGTGTCAATAGTCTGGAATATTTAGATGTGCTAACAGTTTAATTGAATCACAGTGATACAATCCAAATGTCTTAAAATGAAGTCACAGTAATTCCCAAATAGTTACATAGTCCTTAAGTTTATGAAAACCTTGTAATTCCAATAAAATATTAAAATAAATAAATCCTGTCAAGTAATAGTTGAACACAACTAAAGATGATTCAACTAAAACTGATGTTTTAGATAGGAAGTATCAATTCTCAGGTAAACATCCCTTATATTAAAGAAATAGCACTATTTCAGAAACAGGACGAGGACCAAATATTGATTTCCATATAATTCCAGCTTGTCAACAAAGTCAGGTCCTTTTACAGTTAACCAATCAGGAGTCACGTGAACTGGTATTCCAAAGGGCGAAACCAATTACCAGAACCCAAATCCCATCAAATTCGTCAACACGATTTCTTCCACACTTTACAAGGTAGAAAACCGACACAAAACATGTTTACCAAACAACTTTTATCTTAAAGTACAAACCCAAGATGGACAAAATTAGCTAATTAATACCTTCTTTTACTAAATGAACATATAATCAGAGCAGCATTCGTGTCTGATACGGAAAACATTTTACAAGTCCCTGGTCAACAAGGACAGATACGATACCAACAGTGGTAGAACAAGTTTGTTGGTAACTTAGCCATGAACTCGGGCCTGCGCCGTTCCCATAATTAGAGTCGACCCAGCGTCAGTATATGCGATGGCCTCCTATCAGGACATGCAGGACCCCGCCATCGATTGGGGTGGGGGGAGGCACCAGTGCTTGGGATTACAGCATTCAAGACCAGCAGTACTGCCTGTATTACCAGCATCATTAATCGTATGCGGCACATGATCCCAATAAAAAAAAGGCCGAGTGGAACTGCTGGTTTGGGACACCTCGCACTACACTGCATCATCGCTGCTACTATAGTCACTGTGGTTCCAAAGGCCACATCCACCTTAGACACCATTAATATTAGGCCTAATCACCAAAAGTTTTCGGCCCCCATGCACCTCTACGTTGCAAGACTGGGCGGAGGGAGCACGCAGAGGAGGAAACTCTTTTTTATTTGTCTTGTGGAAGTCAAACGGTAACCCACAAAAATCCCGCCCGCTTCTAGCGAAAACGTAGCTGCACCATGATATAGTAAAAGTGATGGAAGATGAAGTCGAACTGGCATGTCTCTACTACTACTACTACTACTACTCACTCTTTCAGATACCTAATCAGTACATCTTAAATTCTCTCTCTCTCTCTCTCTCTCTCTCTCTCTCACACACACACACACACACACTCACACACACACACTATCTGAGTGCCAGTGCTGTCAGAAATACTAACTTTGACCGACTCCTGCAATGACTGTCTACAATAGCGAAAAAAAAAATAAACCTGAACAGAATGAGAAAATGCATGATCACCCATTTTGCTCCCGCTTATTTCTCGATTACTATAAATCCTGCATAATCCTCTAGTTCAGTTACCTAAACTATAATACTTTTGTGCAGAATGTATGCTGCAAACTAATACGATTACATTGTTGCATGATGTGTATTTGTTCTTGTTTTGGAACTTCTGGAAACTCTCAAACTCTGCCAAATGACCTTAAATGGGTAAAGTAGTCTTAGCTATTAGGAGTTTATTGTAAACGTTTTTTTTAGAATTAAATGAAGCTTTAGACTGTTGAAACCAAGTAGCTGACTATATAGGTTAAACTCTATAAAAAAGTAAAAAGAGAAAGTAAAATTGAGCATGTCAGTGGACAGGAGGATAAAGGAAAGAAAGGAAGAAGACGCGGCTTATCTATTGTTACGCATATTTAATTTGCATTGTTTGTTAAATTTTTGTTTATTATATGCAATTGGTCATAAAAGATTGTATTTTTGCTGTCCTTGTCAAAAATTAAATTCCGTGTCCACCTGACTAGAATCTTTATTTTTATTTTGTAAGCAATACATAGTTTATATTTCTCTGTGAGTGTAGGATAAATATTAGGGTCATTATCTTGGTCTAAGTCAGGGGTTTTATGTTTACCATATTCTTTATTATAATTTAACAACAGACATTGTCTAATCATAGCTTGGATTGTTCTAGAAATGAACTTTTATCATACTTCCTGGCTCCTCTTTTGTGTCTTATATATATATATATATATATATATATATATATATATATATATATATAATCTTGTTTATCTAGAAATGATTCATTTTTGCCATGAGATCTTAAGTCAGAATCGTTTGTTGTGTTCAATTTTGCTTTGGGCTGAAATTATTTAATTCAAATTATTCTTATCTGGAAATACAAAGTGCTCTATAATATTCTTGGAAAGAGACTTTATCTGAGAATTATAGTGAATTCAGACAAGGAATCCTTGGATTATATTACTGTGACTCAACAAGAGACTGTTGGCACATCATTAAAATTTAGGCCATTGGTACGTAAGTACATTAGAGACTATTGGCCATTACAGGCACATCAACATCTTCAGCGTTGGAAATTATTTAGAATACCACAAAAATTTATTCATTAGGACTTGTGTTAGTAATTCTGGGATTATTTGGGATTTAATTCGCAATACCATAAGTTCTTATTACATTTTCACTTTGTATTCTAGGGAAATAAATATTTTGTTAAACTTTATAAATCTTGTTGTTTCTCACTCTTTTCTATTACTTATTTTAAGACCACAGAGTTGTAATACTATGTAATAACTGCATGTTTATATTGGTTATTACATGGTAATACTTCTATCAATTTGTCCGCTGCAGGAATCTTGACTAACTGTGGTCTGTCATAACAATAAGAAAGCGATTTCACAGTACACTCAAACTCTGCAATTTAATACACTCAGTATAAAAAGCAATTTTGCCATGTATGTTACAAGCCAAGTTCAACTTCTTTCAGCCCATGACCTTGACCTTTTAAGCCTCAAATCAATAGGTTTCTTCCTTGTCGCAAATGCTAACAGCTTGCAAAGTACTAGTAAATGTTACAGCAATGAACTAGGGAACAGATGGAGAACCAGATGGAAGGACAGACTTCACAACACGTTATGTACCAGCTAATGCAGGTATATAAAATTAACGCAAGTCTATGAAGCATGTTGTGTTTTAGGATTTAATGCTGTTTTTCAGAAGAAGACAATTTATGGTGGCCAGTTTTGCTGGTGGAGTAAGAACTTGGGAATCCCGAGTAAGAACCATCGAGCCACGGGAAGCTACTGGCAGCTTTCACACAGACACACAATGGCTGAGCTGAAGAACTGAACCCACGCAGAGGGGGGATGGCAATGATCAGTAAAGTCAAGCACTTTAGACCACTCGGCCATCAAGGGCTCCTGCGAAGCAAACAATTCTTTATGATAGTGTACAGAAAAGAGATGAATCATGAAATCATGAAGTTTAATAACTGAAATTAATGCCTGAGAAATTCATAATTTATGAACAGTGCCTGAAAAATAACCTTGAACAACAAGTTAAGCAAAAACTGTTAAGCATCAAATATAAGCCCAAGGAAACCATTTTTCTGTGTTTAGAACTAAAAAAGATGAATATCCTTACCACAGTTCATACTGACATAAACAATGCCAGAGACATGATCTTAAATACAAAATTGTAACAAAATCTCTGAAATATCCTAATGTCATTAAGTGTAACCTTTTGCAATAATATGATTTTAGAAATTTAACTTAAATCAGCGACAAAACAAATGCAGGTCATAGTGACCTACATCTGCAGAAAAGGCGTTCTCCTTACAGACATGCATATCTTCACCAATCCCATTATAATAAAAAATGTCAAGGATGCCATGTTTGATACAGCCATGACAAATTAGTTGAAATTTTCAAGGACTTCCAAAGAAATTTGTTCTACTGGAAATTTAACTTTACTAGGTTACTTTTTTCATTCACTGCACAGGAAAAAAAGAAGAAAATATACATAATTGACATACAACTAAGGGAAAGTGATGCTACTCCATGTACTAACTATTCTGTCACGCTTCGTTTGATTGACCCAATTTTATCCCTTCTTTTTCATGTATTCTTAATTTTTGAAAAATATATTTAAAAAAATTTAGAATTTATAATATGGTAGATTTTATTCAGTTTTACGTTTTTCCTTTATTCCCACAGATATATTCAATAAGCTTTGAGAAATATTCAAAGAGTTTTTTTAATCAAAATGAGGATTAAACAAACTTTTTCACAAGTTTTCTGGAAAAACACTCACATTCAAAGATTTTTCAAGGTTATATGAACCATGGATGTAAAATC
Organism: Megalonaias nervosa; assembly: GCA_016617855.1. Classification (NCBI taxonomy): domain Eukaryota; kingdom Metazoa; phylum Mollusca; class Bivalvia; order Unionida; family Unionidae; genus Megalonaias; species Megalonaias nervosa. The sequence continues at coordinate 5,372 of JAECUM010095082.1, read as the reverse complement.
TAAAGCCATGAACTTAGTGCATGAGCTCTAACAATTGTGGATTCATGTAATTAAAAAGCTGGCTTTTCTGGGTCCTTCTTGGGATTGGCGCCATGATATCTACTCCAAAATGGAATTTTAGACCTAGGAAGCAAGACTGGTCAAGGTACAATTATACTACATTGATGTATATGCTTGTACATGGGTGGATGCTGCGACAATAAAATAATTGTTCTCTAACTGCATCTTTTATATTAAAATATACAAATTTTATATTTCATGTAATAACGTAAAGGTTGTCTGAAAAATATCTCTGATATTTAAAGCATTGATAAATTTAGATGTAAACTTTTCCATTTTTTTAAAGACTTCTAACCCTACAACAGAAACTGTTGTTATGATAAGAAATGAGCTCTTGAATGAAATAGTTGGCAAAAGATGATATTTTTTGCAGAAGTAAATCATCTGTCTTCCATTTATAAGAAAGAAAACAAAATAACAGATTATATAAATGCTTAAATTAAAATGAGATGACAACCAAGAGTCATACATTAAATATATTTTGTACAAATACACAACAATCTTGTAAGTTTAGTTTGAAAATGTGATTACTAAAATCTAGGAGTTTCATCAATGAAAGGCAGCAAACTTGCTTTTGATGAATGTGAATTTATGATACTATCAGCTACCATAGGAGATCATTTTACATGTATTTGCTTATGCATAATGTGTAACCAACATCAAACGGTGTTGACAGATCAACAGCAAATGGTGTTGACAGATCAACAGCAAATGGTGTTGACAGATCAACAGCAAAGTATTGATGGATTAACAGCAAAGCTAACAGATCAACAGTAAATCAACAAATCAGCAGCAGTGTTGAAATGTCAACAACAGTGTTGAAAGACCAACAACAAACAGTGGTGACAGATTAACAGCTAACAATGTTGACATCTCAACAGCACAACACAACAATTCTTTAATACACCATGATTTCAGCTATTAACTCTATCATACTTGTGATTGGAGGAAACAGCGCAGAATATGTTTGCTGGTGGATTATGTTACCGCAGATTTATGTTGAGTGTGTGTTATACATACATTATGACAATGTTCCAGTTTATCTAGTATGTTTATCCTAAATAAAACAACTCAGACATATAAGTGCAATAAATAGAAAATATCAGTTTTAGTGATCTGGAAAGAGACAGAGGGAAGGGCTGTTGAAGAGGTGGGGACATGGTCTTGAATGATACATGGGAAAGAGGGGATTGCAATCAGGACAGGAGGAGGTGAAGTGCCCCTCTATTAATATCTAGTTGGAACACAGTACACTTACAAATAACCATATAGATTATGCAAGCCAAACACAAGTACTGTGGACAGGAAATAATTTGTCCAAAAGACATCTCAGACTAACTGCAGCAACAAAGAAAGTGAATGGTATCAGAAAAAAATAATTTGAATGTGCATTCATAATATGAAACCACTTGGACTGCTGCTGTTGGCTCAAAATGATACACTATACATTTGAAATTAAAATAGCTTTAGGGGAAAACCCCCACAATCACTATTTAATTTCTGCGTGTGCTTTTTTATGAAGTCAGTTTATCATAGCATAGATACAACCGTATTCCTTAAACATGGTAGAGAAGCAGAACCCAGGTATTAACACATATAAAGTAAAACCAGATATGACCTAACTCTCCTACAATGTTTCACCATTCTGCAGTCATAATTTTGTTATTGGCATGAAGGAATATCTCTAACAGACTGATACCAACTTGTTGAGAATCAAAGTAAATTGAAATGTGAGAGGTGTGCTTTCAACATGCAGTAATGGTGATGCTGAGTATATACTGCCTAATACTTCTCGATTTGGAAACATTTCCATTATCAAAGAAAAAGAGGAATTGCCAAAACGTCTTACAGTGCTTTATCAACAGGAAGCATATGACTTAAGTGAAACAAAAAGTCTATAAATACATGAAAGTTTATTCAGGCTGTTGTTAGTAGTGATTATTCTGGTGTCCAAAAGAGAGGTATTACATCTACAGTCACAACATTACAGTTAAGTTCCATTCTAAAAGCATTCTTAACTATTTTTATATACATCTTGCATGCATGTGGCAAACGTGCAATATCTTTTCCTATGAGAATGTAGAATGTAGATTTCTAAAATTGCTTATCACATAAATTCCATTCTCTACTGATTCATATCCTTTACCTTTTCAAGATCGCACTATCTACTTCAAGTGTTGATGGCTATATTCATTTGTAAAGTCCTCCTTACATTGTATGTATTTATTTGTATTGGGAAACCTTTCATCACTTTATAATTGTTCCTGTGTCCCAGATTTAGTACAAAGAATACATTTAATACGTAGTTTTTCAAACATTACTACATTTGATAACATCATTCTCAAATTTCACTGCTGCCATCTGAAACAACTTTGTCTTATTATCAAATGCACCTTCTTTTTTTACTACAAGGCAAGCCGACCTCGGAAGCCGACTTTGCATTCTTTTAGGTGTGCAGGTTTTTTTAAAAAAAAGTTTTAATATACAAAGTCAGCCAACAATGGGAAGCTAACTTAGGTTCCTTTCACTGGTATTCACAGGAATTTTGAAAATAAATTAAAAGAATGGAACAATTTTTAAAGTGACACAATATAGTGCTTTGAGCACTGACATTGGTGACCAGCGTTGCCCAGAAGATTTGGAGAAAATAAAATCATTTGATGAATTCGTGAAGGCCAGAAGAAAGGAAGTTGATTTCAATGACAATATCATTAATTAAACATGAATGAAATTCCAGTGTACTTTGATCTCGTTCCTAGATGGACTGTCAATAAGATGGGGATTAAAGGTGAGAATTAGTACAACTGGTGCAGATTAAAAAGAAATCTGACTTTAGTCCTTGCAGTTTCCACGTCAGGAGATTTGTTGCCTCCAATGATAATTTTCCACGGAGCGAGATAGCTAAAAAAATATTCATGCACTGAAAGAATTGATCGTGCAGGCGAAGGGTTGGGTTGATTAGATGATTCTGCAGTGGATTAAAGAGTTTAATCTCAAGTACAGAGTTTAACATTTTTTCAAAATAAAATTTAAGTTAGATTACATTTTCAGACATGTAATTTTTCAATGATTTTAAAGATGTCCCACAACTTATGGATCGAAGAAAATGATGTGTCCTAGAACATACAGTACACAAAAATTTACTTTAAACTTTAATTTATGATGTCCCTACAAAGACGGTGTCCCAACATATACGGTAAATATACTGTGGGTAGTTTTTGAATCTTATGAAACGTCTGTTTTTAACATTGCAAATTTACTGGGTTAGTTAAGTTTATTTTGTGTACAGTAAGATAAATGGTTACTCTTGCAGGTCAGGATCTAAGCCAGTAGCTGGAAATTTTACACAAGGCATACAAACTTAGACTCTTGCCTGCCAGTGTATGATACCAGGGCATATTTGGATCTATTCTGTTCAAAGTTGGTTGCCTCAAACATAGATGAAAATGATATTATTTAATAATGCACCATTGAGCAGACTCACTACATTTTTCCTGAAATATTTGGGACATTTCTTCTCAAGAATAGACAAAATTGTTACATATGGTGAGTGAATGAATTGCAAATGAAAAATTTTCACAAATTTCTTTAACAATTTTAATTCTTCAAGGAACTGCAACCTGATATACTGCATGGTTTTGCAAGTCTGCATATATGGTGTTTAAATTTCATGTTGCATTTTGTTTAACATTATTACCTGTTTTTAAATTTATAATATTTAATTTTATGAAATTTTCATGGAGATTTCATTTTCAAAAGATTATTGAATAAAATTATAAAAATAAAATATACCAGCTCCATTCCCACCTCTATTCTCCTTTTACCTCTCCCTCCCTCTGTAAAAGATTACTCTCCATGCTGTAGGAATGAAGGAAAAAAGTGCCTCAGGAAATGCCATGCCATAGGAATGAAGGAAAAAAGTTCCTTGGGAAATGCCATGCTATAGGAATGAAGGAAAAAAGGGCCTTTGGAAATGCCATGCTGTAGGAATGAAGGAAAAAAGTGCCTTTGGAAATGCCATGCTGTAGGAATGAAGGAAAAAAGTGACTTGGGAAATGCCACTTGCATAACTCTGTGTATCAAAACAAGCTACTCAACAGGACAATCATATCTGATGGCTAATTGACTTGGTTATTAAATAAGTCAGTGCAATTCATGTGAGTTTCTTTATTTAAATTGACTGACACCTATATTATCTATATTACAGCAATATGTCTTGGGGAAGGGCAACCCACATGCCATGTCTGGACAGCACGAACACTGTGAATCTATCCTTAACTTCTACATTTGAAAGTTCGATGTAACTTCTGTCTTTATGTCTGTAGCAAGGACTACAAAATTCTGTCATTTTTCCCTAATAGGGTTCTGAATTACTAAGCCTGGAAGGAATAGTTAACAAAGGTTTTGAATCAACATAAATTTGTAAACTTTGTTGAGATGTCACTAATAACTGTGCCTGTATTCTCATCACCAGGCACATTTCTTAATCGGTAAAGCATGTTGCAAAGAATGATTCTATTATAAGCTCAATAAAATTTTGTAATTTCATTTTGTTGGCTTAAAGTTTCTTGTTTTAAGTTGCACTAGGGTCATGTACATTGTATGAACAATATCATGAGGTAGCATATCAATGCTGAAGATGGTCTACTTATATAATTGATACCCAATATTCATTTCCTAAGTACACAGAATTTAGATAATCTTGCAGTTTTATATTAAGTGTTCAAGAGACACAAGTACACAGTAGAACATGTATATGATCTGGTCTAGCTTTTGTTATCAAATTCTCCACCCACGTCCATGCCATGAAATTGTGCACATACTGTAAATAGCATCTGTGACACTTTAAATAGCATCTGTCATACTGTAAATAGTACCTTCCATACTGTCATACTTTGAATAGCATATGTCACACTGTAAATGGCATCTGCCATACTGTGCAGACTTATTTTTTCTCTTTGATGAAAATAGGAATAAGTTCATTGATTGTTTTCCTTGCATGATTAAGACAATTAATTTCAAATGAATTTAATGCCCAGTTTTTAGTTTGTATGCATAAACAAACCTAACTGACTAAAGCAAATATCTGTATGATGTATAATTCTTTGCAAATATGGCTTTGTTAGGGGCTTTTTTAATTGAATGGCATCATTATGGCATTATATATTTACATACCTCTCTCACTTTTTCAGTGAGAGAGAGAGATAGAGAGACAGAGAAATTGTAAAAGAAAACTTTAAATTGAGTTCCATGTTGTAATGGCATATGAAACACATTCTTGACAATTACAAACAGATTTTAAAATGTAAATA
>JAECUM010095080.1:0-14061 GCA_016617855.1 Megalonaias nervosa | reverse complement strand
GTAGCATTTAAGCGGTTTGGTTAAGATTTCTTGAGTGGAAAAGGACATAAAGAAATATAATCTACATAATATGGTAACTAATCATGATTACAGTACACATTGCATTTTATTCGTATCACATGGAACTTTTTGTAAGCATCAAGTTGCAAACACTGTCAACGAATAAGAACATTGATATAATCAGTCTGTCTAAACTGTATAATTTTGTTGAGCTAGTATTTAGCCTAATACTGTAATGTTTATTAGGAAGGGTAACGAATATGAATAACAAGCCGCAAAAGCGTTTGCTATGCAAATTGATGACTAGTATAGTTAATGGGGGATGAAAAGCAACGAAACCATTAAGTTATCGCAGAGATTACAATCTCTATGACTGGAAATATTATGTTTTCTAAATGTATCTCACTAAGATTTTTTTTCATAGTTCCTTGTTCCATTGTGCATTCCTTTCTTTTCAAGCCTTATCAACACACGACTTTTGAAACAAATGAATCACTGTTAAAATCAGATCCTGAAAACGTACCTAGAACGAGAAGAATTAAAAGATATAAGATTTGTAATGTATCGAGGAAATAGAGTAAAACTACGATTCTCAGGACGCAAATTATCTGGATAAATTTGCTTTGAAGGGCTACAACTGTATCTGCCAAAATTTGTAATTGGTACGAGATACATGTATTTATTATGAATCTAGTTTTGTCCATTAGTTCACTAAAGTAGAACAGAGGAGCAGAACGTAATTACACATATACGAGTTATTAATAGGTATTAATATAATCTATATCAGCCGCGGTGGTGCATAATCATAGCCATTGGACACCTGTGTTCGCAAGACCATACATAAAATGACCGTTCACTGCACCTATTATATCACTACTTAATGGAAGGAGACTACAATACTTTTATAGTTTTACTTTTTCTGATAGTGGAACCCTTTATGAAAATTAAAGTAGGTTGCAATTTGTAAGTTATTCGTCATTTCAGTTTAAGCTTAAACTGTTATGATTATTTGATATTAATACTTTTTAGGCATAGCTATTATGTTTTAATAAAGATAATGAGTGTACTGGGAGATTTTAACTTTTAAATTGTATGTATCATTTTCAAAACAACGTTGTTGGCTAATATTCAGTTTTGATTCAGGACGCTAACGCATTATTAGGCTAGGAACTATAATTAGAGAACAGCAATATGCATAACAATCTTTAACAGGTAATGTTATTCTACTCCGTTAAATGTAGCATTCGCAACAGTAACACCAAGAAACGAAGTAATAGAAATCTTCTAAAGGTAAAAGGTCTATGCGATTGCTTAGTTTTAGTTCTAAGTTGTTCGACGTTTTTGAGCTTTTGTACAAGTCAAAGTTCCATTTTGTATTCTTCCATTTTCAAATATGGAAACAAGTTAAATAGTTAAACAAAAGAATCAAGTGTGCAATTAAATGTTGACGTGGTATCCATTGAGCCAGGACAATTCGGTATTACATAATATGAAAACTATGAGTTATTTAGTTCATCGATGAAATGGAATGTATGAGGACAGACAGAATTGCAAATGCAAAATACTGTTTGTACGTCTATTGCATATATATCGTGTTTCATATTGAGATAATCATATTAACGATCAAGTAAAGGAAGTTAAACAGAGTTCTAAATTTAAATCAATATTTAGAATGTTTTTAATTGTTAGCCTGACTAATATATATTGAACTGAGTACACCCCAATACTTTCCAAAACGTTTGACTGTTAAGTAAGCTTTATTGAGAGAGGAGCACACTATGTATGAATATCACCTGGAAAAGTACTAAACAAAGTAAAGCACGCGGGAATATTATTATGATCGTTTAGAACTTAATTTAGATCCTGCGAGAAAGAGAGAGTATTTTCAGAATTATGTTCTTACATTATGCAGTATGGAAATTTGGAACCTTTCTCTTTTAAACAAATTTTTCTTGAAAATAAATATATTTGGTTACGATTTTGTCCAGGAATTAAGAGCTCGAGCGCATAAACAAATGGACAAATGTCAGATCTTTCAGACAATTGTAACTGGCTATAGCAAGATAAAGAATGTTTTTCTTTGGCATCATCTTTGACGCACACAGGAAGAATTGTGCGTAAGGGAAAATCATATAAAGCTTGCAATTATAATGCACGTGAAATATAAATGCTGATCTTTGTAGTAAAACTGTTGCAGACAGCATAAATGACGGAAAAAACAAACATTACCTATTTGATTATAAATGTAAAGTACATCAAATGTTTGATATTGAACATTGAAAACTTTAACGTTGAATATACTGACACCTTTTGAAATCAACATTGATCATTACGATTTCAATTTTACTAAGAACGACAAACCCAGACTATTTTCTAAGTATCTAAACACCTTGGCTACGAATACTGAAAAAATAGTCAATACATCTAAAACATATATTTTAAATGATTTTTAATGGTAATGAAAGGATGATTGAGATAGCGTCAGAAAACATGAGTTTGACATTGAAATATACAATTAATGTTCAAGAAGTCTTTCATATCTTATAACAAAACCTTTAAATGGAAGGAGGAACACGTGTCATATATGTTATTAAAGCAGATACGAATGCGAGAGAATCGTATTACTCTAGCAATAAGTGCCCTTAAAAATATTAAAATATATATTTGTTTATTGAGAATCGATCTATAGGTATCAAGTATGCAAAGAAATTCAAACTTAGCAAATTGAAATATAGAGTTAACGAATGCATCGAAGCAACTATACTGAGAAAGACAAAAATTCAGTTTTAAATGTAATTTTTTAAACTATTTTCCATAAATCTCTTCTTTCGTATTAAAACGATTAAACCAAATGAAGAGGAAGTTTCATAACGGTAAGAAACATAACAAAGCTTTGTATCCCATGACAGCTATGAAATGAATGACACGCTGTGGAGCTATTATAATCATTCTGTTCATAGTTCAGGAAAGGCAAATTTTAAAAGTGTTAACAACTGCTACTAAAAATAAGACCTTTTTGTATTGTTAAGTTGCATATAACATGCCGCATATAAATTATACATCATATCACTGTTTTAAATCGAATTATATCTCGTAAACGAATTTTAAGCGGTACTTGAGAAACAGCGCGAAACGAATATTTGTATTATGCCCATCACAAAAGATGTAAAGCGTCTTTTAAAATTAGCCCACATTCAATGATATCTGTCTTGACGCACACTTATCTAAACTGAGAATCGTCTTGAATTAAAAAAAGAACACAACAAAAAACAGGGTTGCATATAGCAACCTTACACGAAAAAGTATAATATAGGAAAAATGCCAAGCTATTACAGTTTTGTACTATACTTGTAATACATATTGACCAATTGGCGCTAATAATATTTGTATTGAAATATAAAGATTGACTTACGATAAAGACTGACTTACGATACTCTATGTTTTCGACTTTCAATTTATTAGGCTATGAACCATAATAAAATCGACAACACATTTAACATATTCTATTATGTCATTGTTAAAAGTTATGGAGTGAAAATTCGAAATTATAAGTAATCTAACACCTGTATAAAATGATATATCAATTAAAATGAGATTGATTCAGAAAATATAAAATTGCATATACAGTGGTGGTGTAAAAATCCTTTTCTTATATAAAATTTTGTTTTTCATTGTATGACAAGATTTACAAGTATAGGCTTGTTGTAATCATACAATAAGTTGCTTATATCAACTACTTGGATACGAGCTCCACACTTAACGATATTTCTGGATTTACCTCTGCTTACCTTTCTTTTGCACCCTGATTTACCCAACATTTACTTTTGTGTCTTTTGTAAACAAGTATTGACACGCTGTGATATGTACAGACGTTTGAAAAATGGTGCACTGGGTTTTGAAAAATAGTAGACAAGGAAAACAGCAACTTTTAAAATTTATGAACTGTGCTGAGAATATATTAAACCATACATTAAAACTGTCAGATTGTATGAGTTCACCTTACTCACAATATCATATTTCTGTAGCTACCTAACAATTACGGACATGAAACGATTGAAAATGGGTGTACAAGCAAAAGGGTACAGAGATGGAACGAAAAATAAGAGAGAAAGAGGGAGAGTCTTTCCATCCGCATGGCGAGTATATATATATATATATATATATATATATATATATATATATATATATATATATATATATATATATATATATATATATATATATCTATATATATATATATATATATATATATATATATATAATTTAATTGCATTCTCATTGTGTTATGGAAATGTTTACATGTCAAGATGTTTAAAAACGCCGTAAGCATAGTCTACGAGTTTAAATGTAGCTCTGAAGTATTTGTTAGCATATTTACTGCGTTACTCGTTACTCGTCGCTATGATATTGCAAACGTTGTATTGCAGACACTCAAATTTACCACGTTAACACGAAACCGTCATGAACAGAGTTGGAGCCATACTAATGAGGGGCTCTTATAAAATGAGGGAGAAAGAATCAGAACGTTTGTTACAGAAAGTTGTTTTGCAATTAGATTGTTACAATTATGCCTTGAACACGCTTAAAATGCAGAAGAATTCGGAGACTTTTCCTCTTGGAACGCTAGGCAATCCATGATACAGATTCATCCATACCTCATTACGTCATTTAACAGAGAAATTCACACAAGATTTATTACTATCAAGTCTCAGAACATGTCTGGAACTAAACCTGTTGTTTTAAAGTCAGGGGTTTGAATACATTCAAAGAAATAACTAAAACAAAACAGACGAAGACTTGTATGTTCAGGTTAGTCAAGACGTAAGGGAGATAAATCATTATGGAGAAAAACTTCTACAACTACTCCAGATGACTGGGTTGAGGATCGTCAATGGTAGTTGTGGATCAGATAATGGGATTGGGGCATTTACATGCATCCATGGCAGCTCGGCCTCAACAATAGATTATGTTTAGCTCACGTATGTGTTTACAAAAATATATCATCCCCTGACATAGATGATATATTGGAATCATTGTATTATTCCTTGATTACACGAGGAAACTAGGGCAAAAAGCTTTTAGTGTCTCTAAGGGTAATGAAATAGACAAAATATATGTGGAACGATGAAAAAAGTCTATCATTTATCAACAACTGCAAAGATCTATTATTTCAAAATGTCGATACGATTTTAAATGGTATAAACAATAACAAACTTAATGAATGTGTTGAAACAATTGCTGATGTTTACCATGACGGAGCACACATGAAGGCAATTAATATAAAATAAAACCTAGCCATGACCTAGCCCTTTATCGATTGCATCGGTATTTAATAATGGGATAAATTAATATGTGAAAGAAAATGAATTAATGGGCGAAGACCAAGCCGGATTTAGAGTGGGTTATTCCACGGCAGATAATATATTTATATTATATATATATCAAATTTTGAACATTTAAGAAAACCGTAGAGGTAGATTCTATGCAGTATTTATTGACTACGGAAAAGCCTTTCATAGGATAGAGAGACGTAAACTGTACCAATATCTAGTTAGTGAAAATATTAGTGGAAAAATGTTACGAATCATTAGAGCAATGGATAATGATGTAAAAACATGCCTTAAATCCAACAATATATTTTATTGTCCTTTGAGCCGTACGTACAAGGTTTTGTTTTACTCTTTTCTTTTGTTTTGAACGATTTGATAGCCTTTTTAGCTGAATGAAGTTACGAAAAATGGTGTTAAAGCCATACAGCGGTAAGGACTGAATCATATTATAAATGTTTGCGATGTTCTTTAAAACAATATTGGTATATGTGCCAGAAAGCTCTGTCCTAGCACGATTTGAAGGCTATGCATATATTGCAGCAAAGTTTTTCAAACGTTGGCAGATTATCCTAACTGGGTTGCCTCTTCTGTTTGACTCAAGATAGCTCCCATTCTTAATTATGGGGCTGAGGTTTAGAGATTTTAAGATGCCAATGATATTGACAAAGCTTATTTGCTATTTTGTAAATGTATGCCTTATACCTCGAACTCTAAATGCATTATTATATAATGTATTAGGAAGAATTAGTATGCCGAGTATAAGATATAAATATATTTCGAAATATTGGCTAAGAATTCTAAAAATGCTAGAAGACATATCTCCTAAACAATGTTACAATTTGCAGTTAAAATAGGGGCGTGGAAATTGTAATTGCTGGGATAACAATGTTAATAAACTTCAGTGTAAATTTGGATACGGGAATGTTTGTGTACTCAAGGCGCAAAATGTTGAAAATATATATCTTTGATTGTTCAGCGACAGCTGTGAAAAAATCTAAGACAAAAGCTGCAAGATGAGATTAAGTAGATGGATAGACTACGTTTTTGTACGTAAATGAGAGTACAATTCACTTGTCAAAGATATCTAGACTGGGGAACTTGTCAGTCAGAGGTAAAGCGGGACGATATGAAATGAAGAGGGTCCGGAATAACGTTTGATGCTCCCAATGCACCATATCTAATAGACAGGCTATGATGGGTTTAATCCATTATTCCATTTGTTAATTCATAAAGTTTGCTTTCGATATAAAAAACGGAAAAGCATATCATCATGTACAATAACATCTGATAGACATTTTGGCATGCAATTACTGTTTTGAAGCGAATGTAAGGATCTTTGTTCTCACGAGTGCATTATTTTGGTCCATTTCTTGCAGTGTTTCTTCAGTGTGTATATATTTCTGTAATAAATGCAATTAAAATAAAACGTTCGAAGGAAATTAGAATAGAAACGATGCAGAATTGGAGCAAATTGATTACTTGATGGTACAATCAGACGGAGAAAAATGCATGACCTATATTTAAACTGTAATCAAGCTTTTATCTCTTCAATGGTTGATCATGCAAATAGCTGCTGTTATAGTTTACATTGCTAGATAGCAAGTAGCATTAAAAAACATTCCCTTTATCATAATGAACCGGTAATAAAAATGCTCATTGAAACAAATAAAAATCAGCGTAAGGTATATAACCCGCGTTATATTCCGTAAGCTGTTTAAAGTTATGCCCCTTTCCTAAGTAATATTAACTTTAATTGGTCGTGCAAAGGAAACAAACATCTCAAATTGTCTGATTAAAAAGATACAAATTTCATGGTTATATGGAAAGGTAAAGGTAAGAAGCGATCGACATATACCAATGGAAAAGTAACTATAAACTTGCATTCGTCGAACTGGTGCTTGCATAACGTTTAACAATATAATTGATGCAACTCGCATCAATTCTTAAGAAGCTATTGACAGTTGCTCTTCTTTGCTCACTTATACAAGTTATCTGAACATAATGTCAACAGCAGACAAGAGTAAATATGGATGCTGAAAACAGGAAGTGGAACACATTAAGTCAAATCCCGAATTGTTTTCAAACTAACACTGTTTATTTCACTTGTAGAGGCAGCATATTTCTGATTGATGTGTTGAAAAGGTATGTGCAAATGTTACTAACCTTGTGGTAGTTCCAATGCTAAGTATGACGTAACTATTCAGGTAATGAAATGCTATGAATATCATGCGATAAAGAGATTAAATAAAATAGGAAACTTTAATAAGTCTATATACCAAATATTCAGTATGAAATAGGAAAGTTTTACAATGTGATAATATATAAAACGTTTAACTTAATTACTATGATAGCATTTTGACTGATACAGAGAAGATGACTATCAAATGCATACACTGACCTCCGCTGCCGTGTCTGTTTATGAATTCCCTTGTCCATTAATCATCATTTTCTACGATTCAGTATTACCCCAGCTGATTTGTAAATTGAGTTTCAAACATTACTTGCAGTTCTCTTTGTGCTTGTATATTCTAACAAAGCAACATATTAATTATATGTTATACATTTTAGTACATTTGACTTTGTTCTCGGTATATATATATATATATATATATATATATATATATATATATATATATATATATATATATATATATATATATATATATTGTTACGTGTACGCTCGTCCAAAAGTAACAAAAGAAAATAAAGCCAACAAGCTTCGAAATTTAACAAAAATGATTTATTTCCCTAGAAGACAAGATGAAAAATATGAAAAAGGACTTACGGTTTGTGAATATAATCCAAACATCAATCCTAAAATTGAAAAATATAAGTCCTATCACTAAACAGTTCTAATTGAATCCAGGTTCGAATCTCGATGAAATTCCAATATGGAAGGCGATGACGTCAGATGCGGTCCTTGTACTAACGGCAGCAGATCCTCGAATGAATCACATTTTATAATGTTTCCGTTTAGAATTCCAGAAGAAATTTCCACTGAATATCTTTCTCCCAGAACTTTTATAAATATGAAGCACTTGTGTAGTTTTCTGGAGAATGAATTATTAAATTCCAAAAAATAGATGAACTTCAAAACAATCTGACATCAACAATAGAAACCTCTAGAGCCCTCAAGGTTTAACATACGACTGAATACATTTAATACAAATTGGCTATTTTAAGCCTCGATTTTAGGTCACATCGTAGCTCACGTGATGGATTACGTGAAGACTAATTTGAATAACGCTTTAAAACAATTGATAATTGCACGCACGCCTTAAAAGACTTAGCGAATCTTACTATACGATTCAATTAAAAAAAGTTGTTTACAAATTAGAACCATCGCCCAATCAGAAAATGATCTTGGTAATAGCCAATCATTTTATCTTGATGTTTACGAAATCTATGAACTAAAAATAGTGCTGAAGTAACTTATAATCTAATCGGGTCAAGATAATTTTCGGAAAAGAGATTCACATCCAATGAAAATTATCATTACAATAAAATCTAATGAAACAAAAAAAAAAAAAATAAAAAAAGAATTTAAAACTAGCAAACAAGCAATTTAATTATCTATTCGTAAACCTTCCCTCCATAAAGAAAAAGAAAGATTTATGTAATAAATATTTCTCTTTACCATATGTAAATTATACATGAGGTAAAACAAAATTACATAAGAAAACTCTTATGAATTATATTAAGTGTACATGAAATAATATTTTTATACACGGGAAAGTGCATCTGCAATCAAATTGTCTTTTCCTTTGATGTGCCTGATGTCAAGATTATATTCTTGTAAAAACAAACTACACCTTAATAATCTTTGATTTTTATTTTTAATCTTGTCGATGAAAGTAAGGGGGTTGTGATCACTAAACACAACAACTGGAGAAGGGGCTGAACTAATGTAAACTTCAAAACGCTGTAATGCCAATATTAAAGCCAAACATTCCTTCTCGATTGTTGAGTAATTTCTTTGGTGCTTATTTAATTCTTTAGAGAAAGAGCACACTGGGTGATCAACACCATTTATATCTTCTTGAATCCATACTGCTTAAACCCCAACATCACTTGCATCAACGGATAATTTAAAAGATTGATTGAAATTTGGAGCTGTAAGAACCAGCGCACTTTTGAGTATGGCTTTTAATCTATCAAAAACTTCCTGACATTTTTCAGTCCAAAGAAACTTGTTTTTCTTACTCAACAAGTGTGTCAGGGGTTCAGCAATATTAGAAACATTGGAACAAAACTTTCGATAGTATCAGGCCATACCCAAAAATCGCATCAGTTGCATTTTACTGACAGGCCTAAGGAATTCAAAGATAGTCTTGACCTTAGCATCTATAGGTTTAACTTGACCATGTCCCACAATATGTCCTAGAAAAGTTACACAAGCACGACAAAACTCAAATTTGCATCAGTGAGTCTGTCAAAGAATTTCCGAATCGTGGCTAGATGTTCTTTCTAGGTGTCGTTGTAGATGATGACATCATCGATGTAAGCATCACAATTATCTAGACCAGAGGTAATCATATTCATCAAACGTTGAAACGTACTTGGGGAACCCTTCATCCCGAACGGCATTAGTTTATATTGATAGAAACCATCTGGAGTCACAAATGCCGAAGTTTCCTTTGCTCTTTCTGTTAGTGGAATTTGCCAAAATCCTTTCGGCAGGTCAAATTTGGTGACATACTTGGCATTTTCAATTTTATCAATACAATCATCGATTCTTGGCAATGGAAATGAATCTGTTTCTGTCACACTGTTCACCTTCCTATAATCAGTGCACATACGGAAAGTTTTATCTGGTTTCGGAACAAGTATACATGGTAAACTCCAATCTCTTTTACTGGGCCATATGAAATCGTTCTCCAGCAAATACCTTTTTCAAGTAATCATGTTTGAGAGGGCTCATCCTGTATGGGTGTTGTTTCACAGGTTTTGAATCTACAATTTTAACGTCATGAAAAATTTTGTTTGTCCTCGTAGGAATATCTTGAAATAAGTGCTCATATTCGGATAATAAGTGTTTAAGATCATTCCTTTGTTGTTGTTGCAAATGAAAAGGTTTTTGGTCCAGATTTTTCATAATTTCCGAATTCCGAAGATTTGTTGCTCCAAGATCAACAGAGTCCGATAGAATTCCTTCACTTAAATCCTCAGTTTGTGGGACAGGTACAACTAAATTAATTGCATAACTTTTCAAGGCTATCTCTATTAATATACTGGTACTCCATTAATTTGTTTAGATTAGAGTACTAATATTATAATTTAACTCATTCATTTTCTTCTTTACTTTGTAAGGGCCGTAAAATCTAATTTGAAGAAAATTTTGAAGAATGAGCAAGAGAGAATGAACTCTATTATAAGACTCAAAACTTCTCTCAATTAAAGTTCTGTGAAAATACAATTTCACTTTTGACTTGAATTGCTGAGTGTCCGATTCAAGGATAACAAGTTGGAAAATCCCAGACATAAAATTTGACCTTTGATGAGATTGGACAAATTTGGGAACATCAAAGATTTTATTACGGTTTTGGTTTAATATTCCTCAAAGGAATTGCCTCTGGTAATCTTGATGACACACACATAATGGTCAACACATATTGGTTGCCTGACTTGGTCATAGCTATGGGACCAACATGATCTACCATAATTCTGCTAAATGGTTCGTCAAATGCATGAATAGGTTGCAGATGAGCCTTAGGTATCTTCTGATTGGGGTTTCCTACCATTTGACAAGTATGACAAGATCTACAATATTTACAAACATCACTTTTGGTTTTTGGCCAATAAAAGTGAGTCAAGATCTTGTGATAAGTTTTATGTATCCCTAAATGGCCAGCCAGAGGAGTTTCATGGGCTAGACTATGTATTTCCTGTCTGTAAGATTTTGGAACTACAATCTGATAGTTCACTGACCACTCGTCACCAGCAGGTACCTCGGGAGGTCTCCATTTTCTCATAAGAATTCCATTTTTAATGAAATAACAGACAGGTACTTCAGTGGCTTTAGTTTCGCTAATGGCCCTCTGAAACAAACAGGAGATCTCGGGATCTGTTTCCTGTTCGACGACAAGTGATTGTCGTTTGTCACCCTGATTAGATTAAAGAGAATGAATAGTTTAAAGACGATCACTGTGATCAAAACCTTTTGATTGATCTAAATTAGGAGTGAAATTGACCTCATCAAAAGCCTGACCAATAGATGTGTCAGCTAAAGGAATATTTTCCTTATCAAATTCATTCTCAAGAGCATCCTTTGCCATAGCTCTGGTAACTGCACAAGCTGGGTATCAATCAGGGTATTCTTTTTCATTAGGATCAACGTTCTGATCCAAAGAAGGCTTGTCAGTTACAAGTGGATTAACCACAACCTTGTCTCCAGTTATGTCGTTGCCCAGCAACAAATGAATGCCCTCATCGGGTAAAGTAGACAGGATACCGACTGTCACATGTCCTGAAACCAAGTCTGATGACAAATTTACAGAATGGAGAGGAACATTAACAAAGCCGCACTCGACTCCCTGAATGAGAACACTCTCATTAGAACAGGACGACTCAGAAAAAGTCAGAGTATCTGATAATAAAAGACACTGAGAAGCTCCTGTATCCCTTAAAATTTTAATAGGGATAGGGTTGGCCAAATCACTCAAGAGTGATATAGAACCCTTCGACATGAATGGTTCATAATTCTCCATAGTAAAATCAGACTGGGGTTTATTAGACCCAACACATATATTGTTTTCAATACTGGACAGTGACCTTGACCTCTGAGAAATAAGAGCGTTTGGGATAGGTCTATCTTGATTCTGATGCCTTTATTTCAATTTGAAGCAATCAGAAAGGACGTGTCCTTTTTTCTTGCAATAGATACACGTAGGAAGAGACAAGGATTTTGAATCAAGTTTATCAGAAGCTTGAGTTTTAGAAGTTGTGCCAGACTGAGTTTTAGGAGGAGTCGTATTAAGCTGAAATAACTTTCTACCAATAGACTGCTGGATGAACGATTAGCTTACAACAGGAACTGTATGAGTTAAAGAATACTTATCAGCAGCAAGACCAGCATTTTCCAAGGTGTCGATCTTATGCTCTTCAGGATGATTCTTAAGGTCATTAGGAACACAGTTTTTGAACTCTTCAAGTAACACAAGTTGTTTGATATTTTCATAAACATATTCAGCTTTCTTGACTAAGCACCATCTCTCAAATAACTGCTCTTTTTCTCTTGCAAATGCAACATAAGTTTGTGCAGCTTCTTTTTTATAGTTTGTGAGTTTTAGCCGGTAAGCCTCAGGGACTAATGAATAATCCTTTAAGATGCACTCCTTAACCAAATCATAGTGAAAACTTTGCTGCACTGACAGGGATGCCTAGATATCTCGGGCCTTACAAAAAGGTACACATTGCAATAATTGAGTCCAATGATCCCTTGACCATTTAAAAGTTTGAGCAACTTTTTCAAAATAAAAAACAAATATTTGTCTGCTTTTGTTTTTCTAAAAGGGGGCACTAACCTGATATTTCTTGTAATGTGAAAACTTGAATTTGTATGTAAAGTGAAACCGTGCTTTTCACGTGCCAGTTCCATTTCTTTCATTTTAATTTGAAATTCCTTTCCATTATTCTCTTTTTGCATCTGTTCGTGTATTTGTTCTTTTTGTAATTGCAACTGCATTTGTTCGTTTTGTAACTTCAATTGCATTTGTTTTTCTTTCTCCCTCTCCTGTCTTTCTCTCTCCTCTTTCTCAAATTGTAATTGTTTATTTTTATCCCTCTCCTGTCTATATCTCTTTCCTCTTTTTCAAATTGCAATTGCAATTGATTCTCGCCTAATTGCAACTGGAATTGTTTCTCTTTCTCTCTTAACTCTTTGTGAAGCTCGAGCTTCCTTATCTCGAATTCCATCATGTATTTCATTTTTAATTCCATTACTTTTATGTCAGAGTCTGATACAGACTTACTGACCGAAGCCAAAACATTTTTATCAAGAACATTCTTCTCAACCAAATATTCAATCAAAATGGTTTTAATTTCTTGTTTCGTCAAAGAATCTTTTGCCTCAGAAAGATCGCATTTTCTAGCAAGTTCAAGGAACTCATCTTTTTTCAAACTATCCAACTGCTTCTGAGTAGGACTAGAAAGAAAAGTCTCCACTTTTAATGAGATTGTTAATGAAAGCCTGTTGTTTTCAGTAAAGATTTCAAACAAAATGTAAAATAGTACTTGGGATTTAAAAACTAGAGGAATTTAAATTTCAAAAAACAATTTTCTGAAATATTGTAGCCAAAATTCAAATATCCAAGGACGAGCAACCCCAATATTTTTCTTGTTACGTGTACGATCGTACAAAAGAAAAAAAAAAGAAAAGAGTGAAGTCAACAAGCTTTGTAAATTTAACAAAAAGGATTTATTTTCCTAGAAAACAAGATAAAAAATATGAAATAGGACTTACGGTTTGTGAATATAATCCAAACATCAATCCTAAAATTGAAAAATATAAGTCCTATCACTAAACAGTTCTAATTGAATCCAGGTTCGAATCTCGATGAAACTCCAATATGGAAGGCGATGACGTCAGATGAAGTCATTGTACTAACGGCAACAGATCCTCGAATGAATCACAGTTTATAATGTTTCCGTTTAGAATTCCAGAAGAAATTTCCACTGAATATCTTTCTCCCAGAACTTTTATAAATATGAAGCACTTGTGTAGTTTTCTGGA
>JAECUM010095075.1:0-12955 GCA_016617855.1 Megalonaias nervosa | reverse complement strand
ATCCTCTACGTTCGCCATTTCATAGATTTTAGCCCGTATCCTGCTACGATGGTCAAGAGAGAGAGAGAGAGAGAGAGCTTTGGACATTTTCATATTTAAATAATAATAATAATCGATTTTTTAGAACATTATGGTATGTTCAAGAAAAAACAAAAAAACATAACATTCAATATATCACAGTATGTGTATCACGTAATCGAGGAATTTACTGGTTTGCAGCATTGTATCATTGATAAACACTGTAGATAAATCCCAAGGAAAGTGCACACGTATCGTTACGACGAACCATATTCTTGTAGGTTACTTGGTGTAATTTCTATTTCAAGGTTTTAATCCAGCCCAAATTCCTTTTCTCTCTCATTCCACATTTCTGCGCAGTTTGTCCGTTATGCTTGAGAGGGGAGAGGAGAACAGAAAGCAGAAAGGATTGTGATGAAAATGTGTACCATATTAAATTAATTTCGAAAACAGGGATTATTAATACTTTTCATCATTATTTTTCATACGTCAGTAGTGACTAATGTGTGGAAATTGATCACTGATCTAGAATCAACTGCAGACGCTCGCGAGAATGTTTATATATGCGTATTATTGCGCCATGGGCGAATCACAATTTGATATACCAATAGTATTGGTATATCAAATTGCTTTATACCAACACTTTAAATGCATGTTATTTGTTAATGTATGTGGTATAAATATATATATATATATATATATATATATATATATATATATATATATATATATATATATATATATATATATATAGCTTTTCAACAGAGCCATTATGTTTTTTTCTCTATGCATCCATGTTCAATTCATCGATGAGAGAGGCTAGTTCCGCTTACACTGACATAACGGTAGTTTAACCTATATTCTTTGAGTTAATCTCATGATGAAACAAACATTTGTTATATATATTTTGCAAAGTCTCAGCGTTCATTTTTATCTGATGTGAAACATATAGCATGATGTTCTCACAGACCAGGAAAGAAAAGAAATATGGTACTTTAATTTCCATTACTTCTTGTGGGTCCAACATAATAACATTTTAAGAGTCGTATCGGTCAAACTAGCATCTTAATGGAGAGAGGAGAAACGAGAGAGAATAGATATCATGAGTGACCATTTATGACTATGATGTTAAGATACTGTTATTATGTATGGCACACTCAATGGCCATGTATGTCCTTATATTTTTCTACCAAGGACCAGATTTTAATTCAATACATTGTAGAGCCAGACATAATATTGAACACACACACACACACATATATATATATATATATATATATATATATATATATATATATATATATATATATATATATATATGAGTAAATGCAGGGAAATCAGACGTGACAAAATATTATCAAAATAAGCATACTTAAGCAATTAAAACTCTGACTGGGATGATAAGAAGTGAAATAGGTCATGATGCACGCACACCAGTTTGGCCCGTTGTTTATATATGTCAATGACTTTGTACATACCGGTTTATTTCTTTAATGAAGGATATGTCTATATATCACGATATTAAGTGGTTGTCCACCTGTATATTTGTGTGGATAGATTTGTATCTATAAGGTCGATTACATCCATACATATTATGTTATTCTTTGTATAGTCGCTTCTTAGTTAGATAAATCCAAATACAACTTTTAGGTCTTCCGTGGATAATATAATGAAATTAATATATATTAGTTCTTTCATAAATGTTTGAAAATATACTTTTACTTTTGCAATATTACCAGCAAGACGACAAAAACAAAACACCGTGTACAAAAGTAAAAAGTATGAAGCTATAAAATGAACTTCACCACATTGTAAACATTATTGCTATGGAGAAATTATTGTACAAGGGTATGCCAGTGCTTTAAGTTGACACTGACACGTATCTATGCTGATTTTGGAACTTTGCAACCTTGTTAACATAAATCTGTAGCAACACATAATGTTGTCGCTCTTCTCAAACCTCAGTCCAAATTGAAGTGAAAAATAATTAACAGGCGTTATACTGTAGTTTTCCATGTAGCCACATTCGCTGCAAGGAAAATTATTTGTTTGATTGTCATTGTTAGTACAATTTTCTTGAGATTCCGACACTTCAGGAGACTCATAACTGTGATGGCCAATAGCAATGTTTACACGATCTCCGACAGAGATAGTACGTGTTTGCTGTTGAATGAAACTTTGCTATCAGTTTGGATATGAAAGTACACCTTAGGTTTTATAACTCAATGGTCACTTTAAATAATAGTGGCTCTCTCAATCATGCCGGTTTCGGTGGTGATGCATACGGATCGAGTTACTTATATGTTTGCAAAACTTAATTTTGTTCAATGTGCAATATTATTGTATGTGTTCGAAAGTAGTATCTTTTTCCATTTGCACTATCCTGATTTGTTTAAAGGACATAATTATAATTTTGTTTTCTTGGCTAATGCATTCATTTGTTCACAAATACACAAAATAGACCCTCCCTGGGATATACAAGTTTTTTTTTTCACCTACTACCAGCTTCTTTTCTTTAAAAGTAAGAATCCTTGGTGCAAAGTGCACATAAAAGATATACTTTGATGTGTTGTTTATAATCAAAATTGTACTTCCCCACTCAATATGAAAGACCCTTAATTTACACGACGAATATTTGACTGGATCTCTTGTTTGGCAAACTTATGCAATCGAGTCGCATTCCACCTGGCACTTGCAAAGATAAAACAGGAAATCAAATATAAATATGAAACTTTATCTGACATCTGGTTGTTCTGTTTCTTTTCCAATATAAAAGAAGACAACATCTGAAATTCTAGTTTCTAAATATGAATAAGTCAAACGAGAACAAAATAATTGATTTTACGTAAGAATATTGCCACTCGGATTTTAAGAACTATATAAATTGGATGCCACATTATATAGTTAAACCTAAGCCCAGTATTATTCAATTCTCAGTATGGTCGAATTCACTTCATCACAACCCATAAAGATTTATGTTGCCAGTAAATTATTTGATTTTAGTCCCTGCATTTTGTCAGCATTGCTGTTTTGAGTATTACTATGTGTGCTTCCTACATACATGGTTGTTACAGTTAAGGATATAAAACATTGGAGCGGGATGGGGAGCAAACAATGTATCCGATAGAACAATTACTAACATTTTAAATCGATAAGGAATTCCCTTTGGATTGGAATCTTCCTAAAGCGAACTTAGGCACAAAGTGTACTATCAAATCCATGACTAGTGTCCTTAGCTGACCAATTGCGGGCCAATTGCACACTGCATTCCCATAACCACCTTAGTGACCCATCATGATAATTTTCCATATGCAATGTTGTGTCCCAGACTCCATATTTAATTTGTATGCTAAACCTAAATTCACAGTACTCCTCATTGCACTGATTTCGCAATTTCTAACAATCATACTTTCAATTATAAAATTATATATATAGTGGCTCTATATATATATATATATTATTTTTTCTATTGTTAGCCTTCTACAGTTGCATTCATTCGACCTGCGAAAATGTCGCACATGACATTCTCAGTTGGCTCCAATGCGCTCTCGTACCTAAGCTGCCGAACCGTGAAACACAAAATGCGGCTTTAATTCTCTTTCTTCAATGGGGAAGTGGTCGATCACTTGATACTCTTTCAGCTGTTCGTGAAATGTGTCGTAACTGCCAAGGTAAGACAATTTATTTTAAACTATAACTGTATTTTTAAAATCATGTTAACATGAATAGAGTGTTAGAAAATCTAATTATTTAAGAATTGATATCATCCTTCAAGTCATTAGATTGTCATTTCTACTATCACAAGTTCGTAATCTATACTAACCATGTGCGTATACTGTTCAAAAGTCAGTGAGATATTGTTGATGTGTTTCTGATAAAATTTGTAGAGCTATGCATCATCTTTTTTCGAATACTATTGATAATGTCGTAAAACTATTACACATTTGCAGTAATATGCAGCACAATAGTTAAAATTTCTCCATTGGGTTATCCTACTTGGGACTCTAGGGGAACGCGATTTTTGCTATAGAGACACAAGGCGGGCACAAGGGGAATATGTGAATTTCCAGGATTCTTTTCTTCATCGGGTTAAAATGTGGGTGAGGACTCAAGAGGAACAGAAATGTGTATGGGGTCAAAGGGATTTTAGGCTTCAGAAGAAAGAGGTAATGTGAGTATAACAAAGTAAAAAGCACATACACCTATCATACAACTACACAGTGAAATTTAATGAGTTCAAGTCTGATGTGACGCTACAATAAGTGTAAAGTTTCATCACCTATTTGTGGCATGCCTGAAACGACAATGCCAAGCCAAAGAAGATGATAGTTTCAGACTCTCCATTCATCATGACAATTATAAGTCACTCCTCTTGATCGACTTCAGCACTTCGGAAGAACTGACATCCTCCAAAGTCATGGACAAAATTTCAACACGAATTTCATATCACTGATGGAAAAGCCACACTTCATATGACTAACGTTTACCCTCCGAAGAAGAGTGGACTCAGAAAGTGTTATTGGTGTGCGACATTCGCAGCACCAAAGACAGCACGGCTCAAATTAACTACCAAGACCACGTGTGTTTAGCCCGAACCGTTGTCCTGGCAAGGCCGACAAGAACGAATCCGCATAATGGAAAAGAGCGTGGGAGAGCATTCGAAAATCGGACATATCCGAACATGGAAAAGATCAGAAATCCTATAAACAGGAAGGCATATCAAATGAGGCCGCGTGCGGCATTCCTGAAATGCAAAATGTCAAAATGTCTTGCTCCACTCTACAGTTTAAAAGTGTATCCCATGTGGATCGTGGAGCTCTGGTGTTTCGAGAGCCCGATTCGCTAGACGGGAAATACATTTAAGTGTATCACCATGATGAACATTTCTCTACCATTACCAGTATCACGGAATTTATTATGAGAAATACGGCCAAGGGTTTCGCAGTCGCAACCAACACATTCATTGAGGAGAGAGATGCCAGAGCTGCTCATCGTCCAAACCCTGCATTCCCAAATGAAAGGAAAGAATTCATTGCTTCTGTTGCAAGCGAACTTGTGTTAGTCCTATGTGTTACGAACAACATCGCACGACGCAAGATCGATAACAGAAATGTTTTTGTCAATTATTGAGATTGTGTTCCAAATGTGGACATCTCATTAGCACCAAGAACGCCAAGGCACACGTTTTGTCCAGGAAAGAAACAGGACTTTTGTTTACTTTGATATTTCTCTCGCTATTTATACGCTTTCTTACGGTGTCATACAATGAAAACCAGTTTTTCCTAAAACAGTGGCAAAATCATATCCAAAACGCTGCATCATTTATGCTAACTTTATAGAGCAGTCTCACGGGCGTTAACATTTGCACTTCAGACAAATGCTGTACGCGTGATTTACGCTGATTCACATTATATATGCATCATATAGCCACACTCCTATCCAGTTAGCTGATCTAACAATGTTTGATTAATGAATTAAAAGCATTACGGCTTCTCGTATTGTATCAGTTAAAATAATTTTACCTTTCAATATTATATAGAAATGCAACGTTAATATTAATTATAAGAGGATAACAATTATTTTTAGATAAAAAAGTCTAATGAAATAGGAACTAACAATTCAACCTACTATACATAAGCTTGGACGAAGTTCAGTCTAGAATTACACTAAAATGTTAGCAGGTTATAGTGCATAAATATGCTCCAAGTAGTAGACATATTGCATTCAAAATTACTTGAAGGAACTAACTTCGGATCATTGTATAAATATCTAGCAATGTATTACATTTATCTTGTTGATTATGTAATAGCAATTATAACCGCTAAAATAAAAATTTAAAGTATACACGAATAGCTCAACTATTTATTTACGTATATTCCGTTCTGACCCTTTACTCACTTCAGTTTAATTTGGTCAATTCTTGCATTTAATTTACTCATTCATTTACGTAGCTGTCTTTGTGTTTGTTTACGTGCTGATAATTATACAGCATTTAATGTGTTTGTTTCTGTATCTGATGTCTGTACATGGAAGCAAATAGGAATATCAATCGATGGGGAATACAAAGAAGAATGCTGTGTCGTTTTGATTCTCGACGTTCGGTATATCGTAATAGCTGTAACGACAGTTCTCCTTCAAATTCAGATTTATTATGTATATATAATTGTAGTGATCAAGTGCTAGCCAATATAGTTCCAATCTCAGATTGGATCACTTTCTGTAAAAGCCATCTTACCTTAGGTTAAATCATATCCACTCTTGCATCTTTTAGAAACATTTTCATGTTTGATAATGATTAATATTGGAGATATCTAGAATGTTGTCGTATTTCGTATTTACAAATTCATGGTTGATATCCATTTATCGTTCTCTCGTGTCACTTTGGGGCCATGTTCACATTTGGCTGCCAATCAAAATACATATTGTTCGATTGTTCGATTGCAATATGTTTGCATTAGTAATTCCAATGTTAGGGACATTGCTTTCGTCCCATTCAATTTAATAATTTAATTATTGCAAAGTGGATCATTAATGGAATGTATTTATATTGAAAATGAGTAAAAGTTTATCACGAAACACGAATTAGTGACTGCATATTGATGTATACGCCCCCTCTGTCCCTACCTTTCTCATTAAAACGATATGGTTGCCGATTTCAGTATGTTATTTCCATACAGGAATTAAATTTCTGAAATAAATATTGCTTTACCCACAATGCCTATTTGATTCAATTTTATGTATGCAGTTTGCAATATGATGCATCAATAGTTTTAACTTTGTTAGCTTATAAGTGTGTCCTGTACGTTTAACATATCAGTAAATGCACACCACTAACATTGTAACCCCAAATGGTTGTATAACGCTACCTTGAGAAAAGAAGTAGCTTTCATTTACTCATTCTTTGTTGATCTTAAGACAAATTACATTAACATAATGGACTAACTATTTTATTCTTCCAATTCTCTATTTAGGCTGGAACATATCATTCATGAGTTGACAGCTGTAACGTGTTCCTGATTAGGGACGATAGCTGAAAAAATTGATCATATAGCATCTTGTGAATTTATTGATATATAATGTGTAACAAATGTCTACGATGCGTGCTATTTATCTTCAAATATCACGTCGCTATAGGTTGTGGCAATAGCTTATCTTTCGAACTGGATCGATTTCTGCTAAATATTTTGCTGCACCATGCTGGTATGGATAACGGGAGTTACCATGCAGTCCAATGAGGTTGGAGATTATGGCAAACACGTGTACCCAGGTTGCAATGGCAGGCCCGCCACGTTTGCCAAAGAAGGAGGATGTTTGTAACACAGGGGTAACATCATCTTGTGAGTCTTGTACCCAGTCTCAACAGTTTATAAACAGCATCCTGTCGGTGAATGGGATATTGTGCATTCTTTATTTATTTGTTGTTCATCACCAGCTCCTCTCACTGTATCGTCAGCCAAGAAGACAATGGATGTATCGCCAGCGTCAATCTGCTCATTGACATCTGCCTTAGGACGACTGCAGTCGCTCAGTGTAGAAGCAGTAAACTGTGGAGATGACGCGGAGGCGCTTACACGACTGTCACTAAAGAAGCCAGGACACGTACACTCCCAGAGTGCAAGCAGTTCTAGCGATGATATTTTTCTAAAGGTTACTAGTGCTAGCAAGTAAAAAGGTGATAGCTGTTCCTGTTGCTGTCATTTATTCGTCTCTTTATTCTAAAAAGTGTGCTTAGAGAGCTCTTTAATGTTGGTTTTACATATTCTGCGCCAGAGTGTTTTTTTCCGTGGAAGAAAGTACTCACAGAACTAGACTCATATATATATCAAAGTGTACATTCTACCGCTGAGGTCAGTCTTGAATAATGTAAGCTATGCTTGTATAAGTTCCGTTGTAATTCGAGTTCGAATATTCTTTGCGGCTTTGACATTGCACAGTCCAGTTAGATATTCTGTAACTCACTTTTTAATCTTCTGGTCATTGGTTCGAAACAAGAGCTTCAACGAATCGTTTCGACTACATAGAGTCATACACTGTCCTGAACTGCCGGAACTGTTAGTCGGGATGGAACTGATGTTGACCCATACTTGCCCACAATTTCTCAAACGTATCTTAATTTGTTTCTTCTTTTAAGTTTACGTCCAAAATATCCAAATCCCAAAATGTCCTTGTTAGCCTATAGTTCTCTAAGAGCATTATTAAACTAGTTCTCGTGTCTTCGATTCATTTTAGACTTCCAGCCATTACATTACCCCGCGAAATGGTTAGATCGGATGAGTGTCAGAAGCGCTAACAGCAATTTTTTAGCACTGCAATATTTTACACTCACTGATGCTCTGCGAAGCAGATCTACAACGGTCCTCATCACAATTCCTTTTTCCACACAATTTTGATTTCTCTAGCTTGCTGCCAAACTATGTACCTGCATGTACATCAAGCAACAACGCATTATGCCCTTAGTTCATATTTCAACCGATTAACGGTCGTCCTCGTACTGTCAGATGGGGTTCCCTACAATGACTGATTGGTCATGGCCTGTTGAGGCAGGTAAAACGCCAAATACTCTTCTGATATCAGAGAAAATATTGGTGTTGTTGGCAATTTGTTTAGTTACCATTGTGTTGCTTTCTTCAGCAATGGGAAATTATGGGAAACTCAAAAAACTCTGGCTGAAAAAGCAACGACGGCGACCAAAATGTTTATATGTAATTTAAGAAACATTCTCTAAATTATAATACATGTGTGAATTATCTAACACATATGCTGTTCCAGTCTTAGATTATACATCAGAGGTGTCGTTTTCCACAAGGCTAGTGCCGTTTTTACGTGTACAAGGGAGGAATGTACAAAACTTGTTTAATGTAAAAAAAAAAATATATATGTACCTCATACATAGTAACATTTTGTGCAAATAAGTAAAATCTTAATCGCTTCTGGACATGTTATACTCGTGACCGCATTTGATGAGCCACGTATGCCTAGCTAAATACAAATAGCGATGGATACATGGAAATAAAGTGGCAGCCAGATACCGAAAAAGAGTATAACCCTTGGATTGCACTTGGCTAAAATATGTGCATACATTAGTGTCTGTGTGTGTTTGTGTGATCGTGTGACAACACAAATCTTGATGTAATGAACGTTTGATTCTTGGTCAGGAATTGCAAAAGGAGCACCCCAATAAATTCTATTAAGTATCTGATTTTGGGAGTATATAACAAACCAGATACATTTCTGTGGAAAAATTATTGCACACGCTTTTATTACATGGCTTAAGTATATACGAACTACTAATTCAGCTGTATAATTTGCCATGCCTGCAGAGGGTAATAGACCGCTGAATAAGTATGACATTGGTCAATCATGTGTGTGATTCTTGCCATAGGAATACGTGGCCCCTAAATTGCGCTGATGCAACAACTTGTTTCGAACTCTTGTCTGTAAAGGCAAACACACATATATTCCTTAATGGAAGTAGGTCATAAGCAGTAAATAAGTTACCTTCGAGGAATGGGAATAGAACGCGATGGAAAAGCTAGACGCAATCGAGTAATCATGTTGACGCTTTGATAACATATGTTGCTTTGTCGGTTAGGCCACATTAAAACCCGCATTACTTATTTGTGATCGTTGGTCGTAGATTCCGATATTTGAAACTATAATGCAAAAGTGCGGATATTCGTTTCACATAACCGATCTTTACTTTGTTTACTTTCCTATTTATTTCAAAATGCTTGAAAATTCAGAGACGTCATTAACAGCTGTAGTTCCTACTTATTTTCAATTTATTCGCCTGTGCCATCTTCGTGGCATTAGGTACAACCATATTATCTTCAAAAATGTTTTAAATACCTTTAAATTATATATATATATATATATATATATATATATATATATATATATATATATATATATATATATATATATATATATATATGATGCCACTAAAGGCTAATATTGTATCTAGACTATTGTATAACATAATTACATTTGTGAATTGTTATATTTCTTAGTGTCTACTACTAAGCCCAAGTTCGGTTATGCATGCTTCCCTTTTATCATTATCTAAACATAGGAAATTCAAAGTATAGTTTCTGTTCCTTGATGCAATTAGATTAATATCCCCGACCACGTATCTAAGTTAACAAAGATCTATTATGTTTACAGATTTGTCTTTGTCTCTTCATGTTTTGTTTAAAATCTTGTCGTACATAAATATCAAACAGATAATGATTCTCAAATAAAATGATTTGTATACAGTTTTCATTATAGGTAGTGCATGTTTCTTCTCCACATTTGAATACACACCACATTACCAATGTTCGAGATTTTTTTTTTTTAACGCCTGTTCTAGTACTTGCTCAATAAAAGCTTCCGATTTAAATACCATTTTCAAAGCCATTTTGTCTCCAAAAAGCATCTATACAGTCCCAATTAGTCATATGTATATATTTAACAAAATAAATATTGGTATCATATTAGCTTGTAATGATATAATGACTGACGGCTGCATATCATAATCTGCTATAGTATATATGTTCTCACATATATTAGCCGCCATACATCATAACATGCCATGAACACATATTGTAATGTTTTCAGTCAGAAAAGAATACTATCTTGATAAATGATTACATCTCTAAAAAATCGACTCCTTATACTGCTTGGATGTACCGGTGTATTGTTTGCAACCTAGTCATTAGCACATAATTTGACCTTCATATCGAAAAAAGCAAAGCACTAACAATATATTGCGTAAAAATCCCGGCAACACCAGCTATAAGTTGCATACTACTTTGATTGTAGATAATACAATGATGAGACGGAGTTTTTTTTTTTTTACCCATAGCGATCTTCGACTCTTACGAGGAGTTATATATTGGCCATTTATTGTCATCTAATTAGTGAGATACACGACGAAGTTCTTAAACATTAAATTCTTGAAATTAAAATTAATAATATATCCATACCAACGTGATAAATCCATGTTGATCAGCCTTAGGTTTAACATACGGTTTGTAAAGCCATTCAGTTTATTTTGTATAGGAATTTCTAAATGAGCACGTTTTCTAAAACTAAACTTATATACTTGGTTCTATGGTTTGTATTTGTTTCTAAGCGCAAATGTATTTGGATCTTTCTCCTTTTGTAATGTTGCATTAAGAATTTGGACTTATTTAAAATCTTGTTTGCTTGCCCAATATTGCTCTCCGTGCTTCTCTCACATTGTTTCTAAACTAATGCCTTCCTTGCCTTGACTGATTTCTGTTAAATTTGCAGCAAATTGCAATTAACTAAGTACGATTTGAAGATTATTTGCAAGTAAGCACACATTGTGTCTAATATGAATCTCATCTTGAACTAAAATCGCTCTTAAACCTGTCGGATACTTACGGACTACGCCTTATTGCTTTCTAAAGTTTATCTTGCACTGTTTTTCACTTGATTTGTAATGAAGTCACATTAACTGTAAGAACATAGTTGTTTTGCAAGTAAGTACAGACCATTAAAAAATATACTTAATTTGAATTCATCTTGAACTCCTTATAAACCACAACTTTGATGTCTATAAATGAGCACAGTCTTATTGATCCATACCAGCTTTCCCTCTTGAACAATTTGATTTAATTCTTTATAGCATTAATTTTCCATTAATCTTACAAAATGTGAAGACAAAGCAAGTTTTTCAAATTCATTTTTAGATATGTGTTTCGATTTGAAAAGAATGCATGGAATATTTAAATACATTTTTGATTACATATGCCATGCTTGAAAGTGATTCATGTCAGTCACTTATTCCACATTCAGGTCTTCTGCAGGAAACACCCGACTTTGCTTAACTGTTAAATTTTAATAAAGAATCTAAACATTTATACATATTCTTCCCAAAGCACTCACATTTGTCAAAAGTAACAAGATAGAACGATTCCTAGAAAATATTTAAATGTAATTCAAGACAAATCGGCATATGCATTTATATGTCTGCTTGAGCATATTCCTCTTGCGGACAGAAAAGGCCTTCAGGCAACAACATTATCATTAATATATGTTAAACCTGTGTCAATGTGTTGGAAAACAGTAATTTAAAATATTCCGTACTCAGTTCTTCAGGTGCTATTTAACTTATAAATCAAATAACACTGAATGAAGCAATAGATTTCATTGATAAGTAATTATTGTCATGCGATAACTCTGGCGAAAAATCAATGCATTATTATGACAGCACCGTGATATGTTAAGTTCTGGCATTTACCTGTGCTACTTGTTTCCCACACTTCATTAGCAATTACTGTGTAGATATTTTCTTCTTAAAATAACTGATGAAAATAAACAATATTTTCAAATTGAAATTCCGGAACATTGTTGTTTATATTGCTTTAATATTCAATGATACCATATCATGTTTCATTGCAGTTTTGTTTGCTGCAATGTAATTGAATGTATAGTCATGATAGACTATGAGCTATAATTTTATGACGCTGTTGGTACAGATCATCAGGCTTCTTTTATCGAGATATTTATTAATTATTCGTGGTTCGTTAAGTATATATATATATATATATATATATATATATATATATATATATATATATATATATATATATATATATATATTAGTTAATATATATTAGTTAATATAACATAAGATCAGACAAATATTCATTCTTTATTATATGTAAGCATTGTCAGCTTACTATTTGAATAGTTCTATGTGTCTAGTTGTCGTATTGTAGCTTTTGGAATCAAGAGCATCAGATTCTAACACAAAAGCGTGCGTATCTTTATGTTTTGAAGAATAAATGAAAGAAGTTAGTTTGTTGGCGAAGGTTTCAGAAAATAGTAGCTTTATCTAGGAACAAGATATGAGAATATATCAGTCTTAAGTAAATATAGGCACAACTGGAAGAAGTTGAAGGTTTTCAGACTCACATTGAGACAG
>JAECUM010095069.1:0-20669 GCA_016617855.1 Megalonaias nervosa | reverse complement strand
CGGAACAAATGCTTGGGAAGAAGATAAAAAATCTACTAAATCCCAGTTGAAATCAACCTCTTCGGGAAGTAGCACTGTGTTCACTTTGGTAGCTGCTGCTGTACCATTACTTCTCGTCTCCACAGCCGGTGCACCCCAATTCATTGTCTTCTTAGGTTCCGTCATGTTTCACAAAACACTACCGCATCGATTCACTGCGCACAGACGCTGGTGTGCCTATATAGGAAATGTGACGTCACAGGTAGCTCTCTTCGGATTGGAAGACAGACTCCGCGAAGTGACTGAATTTTGTAACGCGGGTTGGGATTGGTGAACAATTTCAATCCGTTTCGATCCGGTCTTCCACTATAAATAAACGCGGTTCACTTCATTCCCTTCACCTGTTCTCGTCACAGAGAAGATGTTGATCGACGTAGAATCCTCTACTTTGGTATCCTCAATGCAGTTCCGTACAGACTTACCCATGTATGTGAAAACAAAATGGACTGTCATCCGGATCACCGGGGCCACTCTTTGGAAAAGAAGATGTTATGTGGAAAGACAAGGCTGTCTTAAGCGGACTCTCATCTACGGACCAGAAGTGAGACACAGTTTAAGACAAACTTTGAGAAATTTGAGCAAGATAAGAAGACCTATGCGATGTCCTGTATGTTAACAGAATGGTGTTAACATCACATAACAAACAACGGCCCTTTTCAGGGCCACTTCCAATGCCTCGAAAAGATCTTAATTTTCATTTTGTCTCCAACCTAAACGAATATATAAAACCCTTCCTCTACTAAAAACACGAACGCTCTTGATTCGTGTTTGTCTATAGCCCTCTCTCAGGTAGCCTGACGTCACAGTACTTCTCTTTTTGCTACATTGTTACCAGTATGACGTCATGCCACCTGGCGCTTATCGCTCTACAAACCCACAGTCTCCTAGTAGCCGCTCTACCAAATTTCCATTGACGCTATACAGGCCCAGGGTGTTCTAGTCCCTCTACCCCATTTTTCCATTGACGCTATACAGGCCCAGGGTGTTCTAGTCCCTCTACCCCATTTTTCCATTGACGCTATACTGGCCCAGGGTGAGATTTTATTTCTTGAGGCTATACTGGCCCAGGGGGGGTCTGTAATGCTAATTCCCATTGAGGCTACGGTACCCCACTATACTACTTACTTCTATCGATTTCTTGCCAGTAAACATTGATATGAATGACAAAGACTGCACCAAGTTGCCTCCTTTTCCTGATGTCAATAGTAATTATTTAGATTGTTTACTCGCGCCATAAATTTGAAATAGGAACGCTCTGGTGGGGGGTCAATGTTATAGACAAAATATATCAACTCACATCCATGCAGTATTGGTATCATTCATTCGCTTATGTATCTTTGCCAGACTGCTCTATAAGGTCTGTAAAAATAGCAACAGCAATTTTATGAAGTTTATAATATTAAGAGCATTATCTTTTGGAAATAATTGCCTATAATTTGAATATTGACACATTTTGCGGGGATTGTAGTAGGGGATAAAGGAATACTATAGAAATAAGATAGATTTTGCACATAATTAAAAAGGTATTTGCCACCTGTATAGCATTTACTTCCAAAGACGTACCGAATATAAAAATGGCTATCGTTGGGCACAAAACGCACAAAAAACACTGTCCCACCCGAGGATATCTTTGTATTATTACGAATTAATTGGACACCAAATTTATATTTCTACTCTAATTTGTTGTGCAATTGCTTCATTAATAGAGAACTGGTTGACAAAATTCTTGAAATACAATAGACGTAAAGAATAATAATGTTATAAATTATAAATGTTATAAATTTTCAGTGAAGGAACACTTTGTTTCTGTTTCGCGTGAACTGGCATTTTTACTGTTTCTTTTGTTTTGCATATTACTTTCAATGTATCTATTTATTTATACGGCTTCTTTTGTTTTGCTAA
Source organism: Megalonaias nervosa (assembly GCA_016617855.1). Classification (NCBI taxonomy): domain Eukaryota; kingdom Metazoa; phylum Mollusca; class Bivalvia; order Unionida; family Unionidae; genus Megalonaias; species Megalonaias nervosa. The sequence continues at coordinate 18,728 of JAECUM010095069.1, read as the reverse complement.
TTACTATCCATGTATCTATCTATTTATAAAGCAACGCACTCTGTCGAGTATTATGTCCAGGTGCGCTTGAGTACTTTATTAGTATAAAGATAAAGTATGATAGGAAATCGATAATATTTATATATTGATAGGATGACGATGTCACGTTAAAATAAAACGGAGTACCTGCTCAGGCCAGTTTGGAGGCTGCCTCAGTGTGTACTCGCGAAAGACGCCTAGCTCCCGTTTCCTCTGCATGTTATAGCTACATACGTTAAAATGCTGTTAATTCAATGCACACACACAAAAATACATCCTTGAGAAAATACTTTTTCCACAAATAAGAAACTTCTAAATTCAGAATGAAATCGTGCTTTTAATGGAAGCAGACGATTTATTTTTAATGTTCTCGGATACATCTCAGACATTTGCTATTTTCGAACAACTTGCGACTGTACGCTGTTCAGCATCATTTAGTGAACGACAAATTCAATAATGTCTGTCTTGTTCCAGACCGTACCATCGTTAATTTCGGTAATGCATTTAATAATGTCCGCCAAGATAAGTTACCTCGGTAGAATGTAATGATGTTTTCATTGCAGGAGGTGGGGCTTTTTGTTGCAGGATGTCCGTGGGAGAAAACTCAATATCATAATGGGTTTCTTTTCTGCAAAAGCTCATAAGATTTAGAAATTTATATATTAGAACAGAAAGCAAGCACGAATCAGTCCTACTTTGCCATTTAGATAACTAAAAGGCTGTCTGCTGAGCTCAGTGTTTTTGAAGCTAAAATAACTTACTATGCGTCATATGAACCTAAATATTGGTGCAAAGGCATATATAGAGCACACTTTGCTTTAAAAAAAAAACAATAACCCTTCCAACAAAACATGCCACATTAGCAAGTCATTATTATCAAATTGACAATATGTCATACCTATTGGAATTTCTTTGGCAAAGAAGAAACGTATCGAAATACAGACTAAACTTTTACGCAATATGTTGAGTAATATATTGTTTAAGTAAGGTCGTTATCGTCGCCACCTCTATTGCTATTAATTCTCCACGGCAGGAAAGTAATTGCTTATCTAAAACAAAGAGAAAAATCATTTTTGAATAATAGCATGTATTCGTTTGCGGCTAAAAACCACCTTTTCAATAAGTGATTATTAGATGTGATTCTGCATATTTTTAAGTTATAAGAAACTGATTTATTGTGGTGTGTTCTTAAAAGAATGATATATTGTTATCTTGACAATACTACAACTACTGATTTTTTATTATTATTATTATTATTATTATTATTATTATTATTACACATAGTGAGATGATGAGATGAAAACGTCCAAAACGTACGAACGTAAAATTTTATACAACGTGGATCAGAATTAAATATAGTCTAAATTATGAAAATATTCTAATAAAAGGTCACAGAAATGACTTGAATGGCGGCAAATATACGTTCAGCGAATTTCAAACACTGATTAATACATCCTCCTAATTTGCTTTTCTTAATTCCTTCTTAACACATCTGTTTCATTCATCGGCAGTTCTCTTGTTCGTAAATTCTGGAAATTCTAATCAAATATTAGAGAATCAGCACAGTAGAGGTTTCTTCAGTCACTGGATCTTGTGCCACTTGACGAAACCTGCATGTATAGATCCGACTACAAACTTGAGGAACGCACGGGATGTTAGCGTTACGACATAACCATGTTAGATATAGTTTCACAAGATCTATGCCTACCATCTACAATGCATCGTTCTCATAAAACATTTATATGCCAATTTTAGTCGTACAGACAGAGATGAGCTAGCAATAGTCATTATAACATGCCGCCACGCATTCCACACGAAAGACCTTGACATTTTATGAAACAGATGAAGTAATGTTAAGGCAAAACACAATAGACAACATGAGGACACGTTTGAATATACTATAGCTTGAATCACATATTTCGTAAACGACCACAAGGAGTAACCTTTAGACCGTTTGTATGTGTTGTTAAATCTCATATTAAGGAATCTCTTCTGACAAAGGTTCTTAGCAATCATTTTTGTAAGATAATAAAATTATGTTTAGGCCTAAGTCCATATTCAAGACGAACCGTTCCATTAACTGGCGTGGCCAGATTAAATCTTACTAGGTCGTATTAAATTTCTACTTTTTCAGTCTGTTGCAGAGAATTTAAGTTGATGGCAGAAACGTATACCTATCTGAACGATTGCATTGTTTCTTGAGATTAATTAATCTTTCATTGGATAGAGTTCAAAGCAGGTTTGTATTTAATCAATCGGAGAAGAGCTCCGTAGTGTCATTGGAATTAAGAAATATTATGTAAACCATTATTAATCTGCGATCATCAAGCATGAAATTCAGCCAGGACCTTTCAGTTCCTTTGTTCTACATAAATCGCATATGTCTTGTTTTTAACCTCCTACTCATGCTCCATATCGTATTGCCAATACATTATTGGTTACCTAACACGTAACTGTATTGAGAATGTAAGCCTCGTAGGCATTCAACATGAAACATTTCAGTCTCTTTTTCATCGCCTAAAATCATGCTGCCACATGTAACTGCCTTCGGAAATTTAGAATTGCTGCAGAAGAATGGAGCAAAAATTAAAGGAGACAATTTGAACCACTTAGTAATTTACATTATCCAATTTTACCCATGAGACCATCGGCTTGACAGAAACTGCCATCTCGAGACTAACCTATTCAAGCTAGTAAGCTCATTTTTCTTGGGGGTGGGGGGCGAAACCAAAATCACTCGTACTTCTTAAAATATAACTTCACATGTAGAATATGTGATATAAAGGATATACTTAAAGCAAAAGATAAATAGAAAACATCATAAGCTTCAATTCTGAATAAAAGACACCAAAATATATGAGTACAGAGCAGACAAGACAGCAATCGCCTTGGTAATCTATATGGATGCAAGGCTTCATGGTGAAATAATAATTCTAGGACTTGAATCATGCAAGTCTGCATGGTGAATAATGATTATAAGACGTGAGTCATATAGGTCCTGTTAAATAATAGCGATAACACAACTTCTAAATTTGATAAAACGAAAGAGAAATAGAAATAATATCACCCGTATAACAGAGAGAGAGAGAGAGAGAGAGAGAGTCAGCAGCAGACCTTTTGCTGCAATTATTGAGTTAATTAATAAATTAACATATTGCAAACACATTTATTGCATTCGGATGAAGTTTCTTTCCGCTTGATTCTTGTTTAAATGAAATTTCAGTATGACTAGTAACCAGGTGATATCTGTGGTTCATGTGAATTTTGGACTCCTGCCATCTTGAAGTCGTTTCAAGGATAGATAACAATTATTACGTTTGCAAAGAATGCAGTCAGAGTTGCATTACAAATATATAGAGGTATCTACATCAAAAACAGAAGATCATTGGAGGCAATAAAGATGAGATTTTGTTATGAATTTTATTTACATTTGTTCATTATCTAAATTATCTGCTTTTGTATATTTCATATTTAACCAAACCAATCTCCTTTGAAATAAAACTATTATCATTTCCGGTTTTATTGTTGTCTATATTCATAAGGTACATTTAAGCGTATCAAGCTATATACAGTTAGTTCAAGTTGTACCTACTTTTTTTATTTTGACTATTTAATTAGACTAAGTCATGCAAGTCTGCTCCGATTCTCCTGAGTGAACAAATCCATGAAACTATATTGTAGTTGCAAAAACTAATTATAAACATGCTGTCATCCTTACTGAAATTACAACTAATAAAAGACATCCATACAAGAAGGGCGTATTTGGTAATCTTCCGGATATATATATATATATATATATATATATATATGCAATTCAAAACAGTGACGGATCAGTTTTGATTCAGTGTACCATAAATTTTACCATAAACAAATTCAATAATAAATTACATTTGGATAAGAGATTGTATTTCATGAAGCTATTGTAAATGGAGATTAGATACCACTGCATGATTCCAGATTTCTTTCCAAATGATTAGACCTCGCGCTAGCTACTGTCAGAAAAAACTTGTGCTGCAAATATTTCTGTATAGTTTGTTACTTGAAACTGAGTATATGGCTGTCTTATGACGCAGACATTGTACTTTTGAAGGGTTGTCTATGGAGACCAAATAATATGAAACGGAACATATTTGATATGATGACTTTTCAGCCTCCAATAGCTGTATGGTTTCATAACGGTGTCGTTTGTTTCAGAGCTGTCACCGTACATTAAAATTAACTAAGCATAAATATGTCCTTGAGTGTAGCAGATGAATAGTTAGCTGAATGCATATGCAATATAAATAACTTAATAGTTCGTAAAACAAAATCTGTACCACATATCTGATGGACTGAAATCTCCATCGCAGAGAATAGTCTCTTAGATCCGTTTCAAGGGACAACTACGGTTACATTTCAGACGGACTGTCCCAAATGCATCATTACTTTCTAGACTCAACACAATTTATATGCCTCATAAGCACGGATTTGAGTCTCAGATTCATGGCTGATACTACGACACGAGAAAAGCAAGAGCGAAGCCTCTTCATTCTTCGTTTGTCAGAAGAACAGACAAATCTTACTAAATTACAGATCGATACGCGGATAAATGAATGAAAATATTTTAGCCAGCGTCTTAATGCTGGCATGAACGAATCATCATTCTAGTTATATGGGTTCATCCATGACAGTTTGCAAACCTACTTATTTATTATTCAGGGGGATATATCCAGCTACTTATACAATTAAGCAATTAATCAATTAACAAATCTCACGCTAATATACTAACCAACTATTTAAATACCTGACATAATAGGTAAATTCCAAAAAAAACCCTAAATGAATGAAAACGTAATTTTGGTAAATTAATTAATTAATGCACAACTTATTATAGACAAACGACCAACACACTCTCCTCCAATCCTTTTATTCACATGTGACTCGATGACGTTCAATTGCCACTAAGATTTAAATGGAGACCAGAATCCTCCACATCAACTTCAGGTAAGAGAACTCATTTCCTATTTAATAGGTAACTACTTGCGCATTATGTATCTACAGCTAAAATTACAAAATTCCATGCTCATCCAGAAGTGTGACAGAGGCCAGTGCAGTACACTGCTTGCCTTGCACGTTCGTCTGTCAACTAATTGAGATAGCCGGGTTCGGAAGAACTGCAGATGCGGCAGGACGATGGCTACTGCTTATCATTGTCGTAAAGGAACTTTCGCGAAGTTCTTTATGTTAAATTAAAGTTGCATATATAAATTATATAACATGTTTTCTTAATCATTTAGGTATTATAAGTGGAATATGGAAGTTTGTAACTACTTAAAATGGATTCGATTTGATTTCTCCGTGCACGCTAAGGACAGGTTTAAAAGAGTAGGGGTCGACTTCCTTTAAAGCAAATTTCATATTCTTGGAAAATTCGATATTGCTTTAATAATTGCAATCTCTGTTCCGGATTAAATAGTTAGCTAATTGATTGTTTGCTAGGCATAGTTAACCACTTGATTGTTTGAGTAATTGATGGATTATGAACCAGAATGAATTCATGCATTGATGACCTTGACTCTTACAGTGTGTATATTCGTGGTAGAGGTGCGCTGTATTATTGGTATCTCGTGGTATGTTTCGCGATACATTCAGAAATAACGCGGTATTTTTTGCGGAACCCAGCTCTAATTCGCGATATAAGGACAGATGACGGTTCTAAATAATTATTGTGTAATACACAAATATGCGCCTCAAACCAAAATGGCGTCTTTAAATTCCCACAGTGCTCCGCTTAAATCTAAGTTGAATAATTGTAATTCAATTAGGCTTTTAGAGGAAGCTAAATCCACACGAAGCTATCGTCGTAAAGTCTCCCAATAAATAAACTTAAAAAACATGTTTATAATCATCATAATAATTTCTAAAACAAAATGTTTTTGTAGGTTCTGTAATCTGTGTCTTCTTCCTGGACTTCAAAGAAGAAAAAAAAAATTCCACTTGCAAAATGTCTATACTAAAGTTAAGAAGACCAACTGATTAAAACTGATTGCAAATGTAAACCTTTATTGCACCATGTTCAAAAGTAATTTTGTGTACACTACCGTCTACAAGAGGCATATATATATATATATATATATATATATATATATATATATATATATATATATATATATATATATATTTAGAGAGAGAGAGAGAGAGAGAGAGAGAGAGAGAGAGAGAGAGAGAGAGAGAGAGAGACATATAGCCTTGATGCAAGGTTTCAACATATGTTGTCGCCATAAACTGCAATAAAACATTTTTAAAATGATATGCATCCTAAGAATATACTATTTCTTTTGGAATATTGTGAATAAGTTTACATAAAAGTGAGTTTCGAATAAGATAAATTAAATAAACGGCGACAGGTAATTTCAATCAACATTTTTTTGCTTAGTTACGGCATCACTTTGCAATTTATTTCTGGCATGGCAATATTGGAGGAAACTATCACAACACCGGCTAACGATGGATATAGAAGCTAACTTTATTAACCTTTACAGATAAAAGCATTTTTGTCTGATAAATATTTTAGACCACCAATATCTTAGACCACCAACAGTCGTCACAGATGCCTAAACTATAGGACAATTTAGTGCCGCTTTTGTCAACACATTTTTCGGCAAGTGACTGTACAATTTACACATCTGACTGTCTAGCTGGCTTCTTTCAGTTGTACACATTCCTCAGTTACACAAATTAATCCGCCGCTCTACCACCTTTTCACTCCTTAGAAGCGTGGCAAGCACTTTCAGTACTATTCAAGCAAGAATGAGAGACAAAATAGTTCTCTATCTGATGCTGTGAGGGTGACAACATTCATTTGCAGTACATGGGGAAAATTATCACGTTTTGCCGCGAATGTAGATTTCACAAAGAGATCTGTTACTACATACAAAGATTAAGAGGTTCGATGTTAGGACTGGCGCTATAAAAACCCATTGAAAATTTGATCTGTTAAAACGACATAATGGAGGCATAGTATGTGTCCATTTATGTTTACCATCAATCAATAAATTAGTCATTTTAATAAAAATCATGCACATTGTTAGAAGTTTTTAGCTTATGGGTGAAATTCGTGTCAATTTCAAGCACGGTTTTAGAATGTCGTTTGGTTTTGTGGGACATTGCTAAAATGTTATGGGATTAGTCTGTGTATTAAATCATTTTTGTGAAATTTACTCCAACACTTACAACTAATTTAATTCCATAAAGTATGCACAATTACTAAGCTTTCGTGATAGTTCTGGCAAAAACGATTATATAATGTTATGACAGAGAGAAAGGGTTGACTTGGTAAAGAAGAATTGTTTTTGTTTTTTTAAAGTCCCATTTGTTTTGTACTTAACTCGAATACATTTAGGTAGCTTTTCGTCGTAGTTATTGTCGTAATTTGAATATTTCCTTATTACAATAAAGAAGTTCCCAAAAATAAAATTACTATAGTCGTAAACGTAGAGAGGCCAAAACAATTGTTGAAAATATTCATCCATTGGGGTATGTATCAGAATAGGTTAGTATTTACTCTCGTATATTAAAGACCCAGCTGCATATATCTGCCGTAGCACAATGCGCCGGCAGATATGCGCCCATCAGATAAATAGAATAAAGGGCATAGACCTTGATTTTGCTAGCGGATTATGCGTTAACAGATCAGGGATCTATCTTATTTGAAGTTGGACCCGAGTTACAAGCGAATACATACGATGAAGAATGTGAAAATGGTACTCAGATCGATACAACTACAATGTTGAAAATGAAAGAAACTTTTCATATTAAGATGTGTCATTTGACAGTTCAAGCAAATGCCTGGAGTGGTTTCATACCAGGGAGCATTGGTCTTGACACTTTAATTAAATTCTTCAACGAAGCTTGTTGCTAAAAAGATGCATGTTTAACAAAGTTGCTCTAAACAAATTAAATGTCAGTTTTATATTTAATCATGAAATAAGCGAGGAAGATTACACGATTACATTCTGAACGATAAACCACTTGATGGATGAACACAGGGTTCTTCTCCACAAATATTAATCAAATATTAATCAAAAGTCAATGACTATCCATTCAGATCTGTCTGCCAAAAACTGACGTTAATACCATCATTCACATAGACAAAGGTTCAACATTCTACCTCGACGTTCGTCATTCTTCTAGTATCCGCGCACGGATTTTTGTGTACACAAACATAGAAGTACGAGCATAACAAGTTTGTCTCTTGTTACATATGCTTGAGTAAACTATATGTCCCGACGCTGGTCCTCTTTGTTTTATCCATTTTGTATTAGAAAAAGTAAGCCGTACATTGACAATCCAACGAACACAAAACGTTTGTCTCAAAAATGTAGATTTTAAGCAGGCAACTTTTTTAAAACATTGTTTCATATTGATATGAGATTTAAATTTATGAAAGATAAACTTTGCGGAGCTACCATCCTCTGCCTTTAAATATCAGACCTTATTTTGCGAGTCTGTGAATATTTATGCATTTGCTTATTTTCGTACGAGTTCTTTTGTCAAATCGAGGGATTTACTTTTGTTTAATACAATGAGGGTATCATTACATTTTGCAGTCCTAAGCGATAACGCTGCAAATGACACGTACTGTGTAACATGGCCATGTCAAATTTTCTCTTTGTATTGACAAAATTGATTTCACTCCATCCCACCACCACCCACTCTCAGCTCTCTCTCTCTCTCTCTCTCTCTCTCTCTCTCTCTCTCTCTCTCACACACACACACACACACACACACACACACACACACACACACACTTTATAACATTTTTCTCTATAGAAACTTTCCTTACTAATTTCTGAAACTTTTCTAACCGTTTTTGTTATAGTCTGTAAAAAATAAGATTGATAATACACTACCAAACTTGAACCTATTTAAAGGAGTTGTATGCATCGTCAACTACAGATGCTGGTTTTTATTGTAATAAATCTGACTACATGCCGAATATTACGCACTCAATGATTTTAAAACGTTTATACAAAATGAGCAACAGATCGGCTTCAAAGAATATAATAAAAGAGAAAACGGAAATCTTACCTTCCATATAGTTATTTACTCCTCATTTAAGCTCCAATTACATCTATGGCACCGATCCTGATTATCGAAGAAAACGTGGCGAATGATCTAACAACATTCCATTGGCATCGATCATGAAATTGTAAACTCTGCGAATGGTTCACTTTTTATGAGATTGAAAGTTTCGTGACGTAACGTTATAACAAAATACTTTTAATTTTCATTTCCAACTGTGTAACTCCAGCAGTAAACCTTTGCTCCAATCTAGCACATCCAAATCAAGTATGCTATATTGCGAATCGTTTAATTCTCGTGGTTTACAGATCGAATTGGATGATGCACAAATGTACTGGAATAATGGTCAATGAAAAAAATCGAATAGCACACATCTAATAATTAATATACTCGATGACTGGGAACTAATTCGAACGTGTTTGTATCTTCTCTGATATATTCAGAGTTATAGTTGTGTGTATTTGGTTGAGAGTATATGAGAAGACAACACTTTAATTTGTGTTATTGATAAACGCAATAATAAGGCATAATGAACATTCTCTCAGAAGTCTTCCCAAATTCTTCCACCTTAAAGCTCCTATATCAGAATAGCAGCCTCTTCTCCCGGTGCAGATTGTTAATGATCAAAGCTGTTGAATTGCAACCAAAAGGAATTCCATTTCGGCTTTTACAGGTGCAACCGTCATTGCTTAAAACTTGGTCGAAAAATATATCTCGAGTTCTACCGTGATCATTGGCACCAGCTACTTTCTCTATGGCAACCTTTCAATACCGTTCTGTCCTAGCCGCTCTGCTACTCAGAGATGATTACAGCTAGATTAGATAAAGAATAAATATATTGGACTCTGAATCCAACAGATGGTTATATGCTGTGCACGTAGTGATTTCAGCCGATCTGAAATCTTAGGCATTGGCTGGTTACCGGGGATAATGCAAGTGACGCTTCAAAGATTCAGATAGTTTTTTTAAAGACTTATATTTATAATATTTCCATTACACAAAAACAAAAAAGAAATAAAGAAAACACAGATTTTATGGAAATAAACAGTATACTAATTATCCTAAAAGTATGCAGACGTTTTAAGTTAGACATACATTGGTTATTCAATCAAGATCACAGGTTTAATATCGATGACGTATTTACATGTTATTCCTAGGTCTTACAACGTTAAAATCAGTTGTAAGTTATCGAATGTTTTATTGGATGTTTTAAATTATATGGCAAAATATTAAAACTATAGTTAATTTAATAGGTTCAGTTATACAGTAGTAATATATTAATTGTTGCTTTGCATGACGAAGAAAAAATATCGTCTTAAATGTAACGAATTATCAACTGTATGTTATCAGATATCATCGAATATAAACTGTTGAGTCATCCATTTAGGTACCCAGTTTTAGAAATAACAGTTTTCACGCAAAGTACTTGATATCCTTGAAACGTGGTATTGGATATGTCAAAAGCTAATAAAAAGCGTCTTCTGTACATCTCACGCTGACAGGGAGACACTATTACACAGGTTAAACAACTTTACCTGTCAGGCTTTCGTTAAAGACCTACCATTTTAGTTTTGGGAGTGGGGCGAAGGAGCTGTGAGGGATTATATGCGGGAGGGATGGGAACTTTTGGGGAACATGGGTATGCATTTTTTCTTTTACCTCAAAATTATTTTTTAAGGAAAAAATTATAATGGGTACAACTGAGTTCTTTTATCTACAGATTAGAGCATATATTCAAGTTCTTAGGGGAACGCAATTTGTTTTCAAAAATAAGATTAGTCTGAACACTATATATTCGGAACGAGACATTGGTCGCACAAACATTTAATTAAGGCATTCAATGCACACAGCATTAGCATCTTGATAAGATAAACAATAATTCAGGCAATTAGTGTATTTGATAAAAATTGCACGGGAAAACTTGCAATATATGGTAATTTGAAATTAAAGCATCCAACAAGTTAAAGCAAAACGAAATGTTCTTTTAGTTACCAAGAATGAATTTTAGTTTCAAGCTCTATGAAGAAAAGAATAGAATAATAATCGTCTGAGATATTGCACACTGCTAACTGCTAACTACCAGTGTTTCATATATATATACATATATATATATATATATATATATATACATATATATATATATATATATATACATATAACATATATATATATATATATATATATGCAGGCATGCAACAAAATTATTTTAATTACTTAAATAGCCAGTACTAATTATAGCTCAATCGAATGCTTCATTTTATGATGGTCCCATGAGTAATTGTTTGGAATTCGGTTATCGACTGAACAACGGTACAACACTCTAAGGAATATAATACTACGGAGTAACAGGGCAAGTGTTAGTATGCCCTTTGTACATTAACTTACGTCACCTTCAATTTTAGCTGCAGAGAACACTCATCGATTTCGACAGTTTGAGGCAAACGTTTTATTTTTTAAAGAAATCTCTGCGTGTGGCAAAGAGCAGATATAAATAACAGCTGGAGCCTAACGCAGATTGAAACAGCATCCAGAAATATTTCAAAAACCTGAGTGACCAAACGTGATAGGCACTTTTCATCAAATTATTATATAGTTATTGCACTGAACCGCTTTACATTTTGATAAAGTCAATTCTTTAAATTTCAGAATGAAATTCATTTTGGCCATAGTGACTATAAACATTGTCTGCTCTGCCATCTTTAACGGCCGCAGGAAACGAGAGAGAGAGAGAGAGAGAGAGAGAGAGAGAGAGAGTAATAAATCCCAGAACACCACGTCATACATGAGTATTTTAAACAGTAAGCACGACTACATCATGAATTGTAAGTTAACCAATGAAAGCTTGTAACAGAAACCTTAATTCTGACTAACGTCTACAGTTGCCTTGCCAAACAAAATTGTTGCCAATGAAGCTAAATAAGTAAGGTCTGAATAATGTAATGGTAAAATAAAAAAATAAAGACATTTTGAAATGGTCTTGTAAACAATACTACTGTCTAAACTTAAAAGTAGGGATGAAGGCACGCTTGGACGGCTTATAAGCATGCTTTCTCTGCCATCTTCAGGACCTCAAGAAAGTTATTTTGAGGGACGAAGGACGTGAGGTAGGGACGGATTTATGCATGCCAGAAAGCCTCTTCATGAATACATACATACATACATAATAAATGATATACACGAATGTAAATTAACGAGTAAAAGTGGGATCAGGCAACTTTAATTCCGGCTTCTGTCTACAACTGTTCTGTCGGTTATGATGAAATGCATAAAAAAACAAACATTAGGCCGCCAATGAAGCTGAATATGAACGAACTATAGTTTTCTCACACCATCCCGGTTTTTTTGTACCCCTCGCCCAAAGATTTTAAAAACAGATGGCATCATGGATATAAAACGTCACAAAACTTACTTATTTCATTCATTCATTTATAATTTTTAATCTGATTCTCGCCAAGGAGTCCATAACACTGTCGACCTATTGGCGTTTCAACGCAAACAGAAGCTCCCGATGTAAAGAAGCAGACAGACTGCTCACTGTCCATTTTTTGGTTTCTAGAATAATTCAATTTCAACAAAACCGTGTCCTCTGCTTCCAATATTCGAAACTCCAATCAGGTTAGAACTTGATGAATCAATGAATGAAATAACGAAGGTTTGTGCATTTTTTATATCCTTGATACCTTCTGTTCTTAAAGTCGGTAGTGGGTAACAGACAAACGGGCCGGTGCGAGAATACTCTAAATAAAATGAATTAATGGTATGGAAATGACGTGTAAGTATGTATATTGTTTTCAAAGTAGAATATAAAGAAATTGTTTATTCCATAATTGTTTCTATCATGTCGGTGTAAATGATTTAAAATTAAGAATTTTCGCAAAGTTTTAGGTCGCCTATAATAAGTGCAAAGAGCTTGTGCTATCTTTCCGTAGTAATCTTCGTCGTCTTCGTTATATGTTTAATTCTATACATGAGAAGGCTATCTTTGCTATCTGACAGCTCTTAGAGTCAGTGTACCCTTGTCATTAATTTCCATTTCAAAGGATCGACATCGGCAAGCAAAGTGCTGATAGTGCCGCTAAAACCTATCCAATCAACAAACCAGCAAGACGATTTTAGTGGATGAGTGAAAAGATTTTATTAAAATGAAGCAAACTCTGCATGTGAAGCTCGAGGTTGTTCGAGACTACATGGTTTTATCAATTATACATTCAGAGTATTTCATGCATAGTCCGGAATAGACTACCACAAACTAGCATGAAAACAGCTGCTATATTTCCGCTACCAATTGTATTTTGTCAAAAAGCTTTGATTCTGTAATGAAAGAATATATTGACATTGTCATAATTCCTGAGGACTTGTTTGAAAGATTTCCATCTAAAACATGTTATTTTGATAATTTATTCAATCAAAAATGCTGCCGTCTCCACCAGATCACATTGCACATGATTGGACCAGTTATTTTGGTTTTGAATACCGACCAGACGACATGTTAATGAAGCTGAAATCTAAATTGGTTACTTTTTTTCTACTAGTGGACGCATTTTAGAGCGTAACCATCATAACATGAAAGCCGTTTACATGCTCTTTGGGCTGTCTACAATTAGTAAAATAAATTATTTAAGGAAACTCAATGCCCCTAAGCTGCAAGGTGCGTTATAAGTACTACTTGGTGAAATTATTAATGCATAAAAACTGATTAATAATGGTGAAGAAAAGTGAGTGTGAATCCATTTTAAAAAATAAAAAAAATAAATAAAAAAAAACGCAGTTGCTGGAATGTTTGTGGGGAACACGTTGAACACATCGTACAAAGAGTGGTCTATGCTAGGTATTAAATTCAATATTGAACTCTTTTATAAGCCTATTCATAAACGAAGTAAACGTTAGAGCTCTATACAACTAATTGTGATTTTATCAAATGTACAGGTCTAAATGAACGTCAAAGTGGTTGTCATGCCATTATTCCTTAGTACCCTGGCCCGTTAACAGGTGCACACACCAACACCAATATCGTAAATATATTTGCTAAGAAAAAGTATAAATTCAGGTTATGGTGTTCTTCAACGATTTTGCAACGCTACCTGTAACGGTTTGGCAAGTGAAAGAACATATATGCATTATGAGAAACAATTGTTCACTTTTACAGTCTACAAATCCTGATGTAAAATAATTTTTAAAAATATTTTCATAGATATTTTAACTTCAATACTAACCTTTGTAACGTAGTGTTTCTCACAAATTGAAATAAAAAGAGTATCATTAATTGAGATACAGAAAAAATAAGACTGATTTTATGGTCTACCTTAAGACTTTTTAACTATGAAAAATAGGAGTGTATGAGGAATTCTTCCCAAAGACTCATTCATGGATCAGGCCCTATCTCTACGCTGATATACAAATCTTTGAATAAAAAAAAAAATTGATAAATGATTCAGATTCATGTACGTGTTGAATGGCACATGGCAGGATAGGTGAAGACTACAACATACGGGCGGATGAAAACGCAAAATCCTGTAAAAAGATATACTTAAAATTTATATAATATCTTCAATCAGATACTCTCTAACCGTAGAATTTATTACTTTTCAGATTAAGATTCCAGCAGTTCATAATGTTAATCAACCAGACTTTTTCTGCATATAGATTACAGATTATATAGAACTTGTAAATATCTTTTTTCATCCCACTTGTACAGTACCAGCTGTATATGGGATGATATATAGAAAGGAAGACAATGCCAGTAATCCTTTAAATATACCAGCATACTGGTTAGCCTCATGTGTATTGGATCATCCTGCATGCATGCTGATATTTTTCAGCTCAGAAACGAACGTAAAGTGGTATTGCGGTGAATACGACTTTAAAATAAAGAAATATGAAAAGAAATACCCAAAATGGATCAAAATCCAATGAACGTTAATGGTAAAATTAAGCAAATGTATTTTTTTTTTAAATCGATTTAATTGCAAAAGACATAAGCAAAGTAACGCACATGTAATGATACAAGAACCGAAGTTAGTATGTCGATAGACAAAGACGTTAACCCAACAAAATTCCTTTGAGTGAAAACGCTTCAGCAAGAATGTATAAAAACGGAAGATGCTAAATTCGAAAATCTTTTGTGACAATCTCGATGATCTGTTATCAAAAACCGGTTTGATCACATAAACATTGGCATTTCTAAATCAGTAGGAAAGGAAAAACTATTTTTATATATTTTGCAATCCATCGAGTTTATAAATTTCGAATATCAAATTTCCTAAAATTTAGTTGGAGCTAAATGCATGATACAATAGACAGAAAAAGAGATTATAATACACGTGTGTACTTCAGATATATCTCTCCAACGTTTAATGCAACTGAACAGTTTTAAATTGAAATACTCTGATAATAGTGTTCATGATAGAAATAGGGATACGCTGAAGGATGGTATCCATGCTTTTCATGTAACCAAGAGCAAACGTCAACATTCATCGATGCAACTGATATGAAAACTGAACGGCAACAAAGTGGAAGAATTCCATTTCTTGCAAGGTTCTCGAGGTATGAAATTCATAAAATAATGGCACCGTTTTACTTATAAAAGTTTTAGCTGTCCCACAGTAACAGCTGGGTTAAAGAATGAAGCCACTTAAACGATTCATGATCTTGTATATTTTCTGATACTGTGTAAATTAGTCTGGTCGGTCAGTCGATTTGTATTTTCGACGATTATTTTTTAATAAGAATGTATTTTACGTTCATAAATATTATTTCCAATTCTAATTGGCTAATCGGGTCAAACATCGCCTCTAACATTAATAAAACTTATTATATGCTCATTTTTTCTCCGTTAATTACATTATCAGAATAGTGCAATATTTTTCCATATTGCACGGATTCATATTGCACGACACGTGCGATAGTATAGTACATTAGGAACCTCTTTGGAAACAAACCATGTACACTCATGTAGTAGACGGTTTAGTGTGTAATTTATTAGATTTGTTTGTGGATGAACAAAAGAAGTTGTTTCGTCTATTTGAAAGTAGAGAGGATAAAGAGAACGATGTGGATGGACGAATTTACCGAGTCACAAATGAAACTTTCAAACAAGCAAACGAATGAACGTGATATTCGCAATGTCATGAGAGATGCAGTATTTAAATTACTATTCTGATAATTTAAACAGTTGTTTAGGAGAAATGTTCATAAATCTTCCTAAATGGAATGGTTCAAACTATGACCAGTGTTCTCTGGGTATACAAAAATAGCACATAAAAGCATATTGAAGCCAAAGGCTATCGCATATCTATTAACGATGTACCATTTTATAAGTGAAAGTACTAAATTCGAGAAAAAAATGCAACAGACGGTTTGGATAGAAAAGTTAGGACCTCAGAGTCAATAAGCCAAGGGAACGAAGATTTTTTTTTTTATTTCCGCTAGCTGAATGAACTGTTACATAGCGTCTGCTTTGCAGTTTTCCACGTTAACTTTGTTTTGATACAATGTTTCGGATTTAGGCTGGCGATAGAAGCCATACTACTGTAGAGGTTATTACGCAGCTGTGGTCCCTAAAAAGAGGATGCAAATGACAAGATATACGCATGTCTTCTTTAGCTGGTTATCACAATGGGAACAATATACTTACATTTTTGCATCTTTTATTTCTTTAAAATGTACTTTCCTTGTTCTGAAAATCCAAATTAAATTAACTTTCTCTTGGGTTTTAAAACGATTACATACACGAAATTGTTCTATAATTTTACTACATTTTCAACAGCAATCACATTCTCCTTATTGCACACAAAATGAAATGAATGTGATATTCCATAGCGTCTTTTTGATAATCTCAGTTACGAGTATTCATATTTTCCAAAGTATAATCCCAAATAGTCAATGACAGAACGGAAGCACACCTGCAGCTGATTCAAGGTTGGTCTCTCCCTGTTCAGATCACATGTATTTCGTCCGGAAATAAGAAAGCTAATAAATCCAGTCCATCAAAAGCAGAAAAGCAGAATTGAGTAAATTCGACAAAATAAACCATCCTTTCCTGACCAACTAGAAAGGTTGTTGTCATGCGCACTGTAAATAGCAATATTAGGTACTACAATTCATTTTAGAGTTTTGTCGAGCGCGCGATGAAGTAATGAAGTTACAGGTCAATGGGCGGTGCTATGTGCGCATTAATATTTTTATAATGTATTGATGAATGTACGATTGTGTATTTATTTTAGAGTACAGCATAAATTCAATTACTTTCTTTCTTGTAGTATATTTTCTATAATTAAGCCTTAGGTAGAAAAATAAAATTGGTATATAATAAAAAGGTTACTGCATTTTTATGAGAAAATATGAACGCGTGTTTTCGGAGTAATACTTCACTTCCATGGTCGTGCATATTTTGCCATACCAATGCAGTAAACTATAAATCTTGACTTACAGTGATTTCAGCTCTTCAAAACGACATATCTATCGCCGTCGCGGCTGGATACTCTTACGTCAGGCCATTAAAGTAATAAATAATTACATGCTTGTGTTTAGCGAAATATACTATGTTATATATATATATATATATATATATATATATATATATATATATATATATATATATATATATATATATATATATATATATATATATATATATATATATATATATATATATATATATATATATATATATATATTGTTACGTGTAGGCTCGTACAAAAGTAACAAAAGAAAAGAATGCTGCCAACAAACTTTGTAAGTTTCAACAGAATAATTTATTTCCCTAGAAAACAGAGTAAAAATATGAAATAGGACTTACGGTTTGTGAAAATAATCCAAACATTAATCTTGGAATGAAAATATAAGTCCTATCACTAAACAGTTCTAATTGAATCCGGGTTCGATTCTCGATGAAGTTCCAATATGGAAGGCGATGACGTCGGATGAGGTCGTTCTAATGATGGCAACAGTTCCTCGTTGAATCACAATTTATAATGTTCCCGTTTAGAATTCCAGGATAAATTTCCACTAAATGTCTTTGTCCCAGAATTTTTATAAAGAAAAGCACTTGTTTTGTTTTCCAGAGAATATAAATTATTAAATCCACAAAATAGAAGAAGTCTAAATCAACTGGCATCAATATAAAAAAAAACACATTGAGCTCTAACAGTGTAAAAATACGACTGCCTAAATCTACTAGAAACGTCTATTTTAACCCACGATTTTAGATCACATAGTGGCTCACGTGACGGGGCTACGTGATCACTAATTTGAACAGCGCAGTAAAACAAATGCCAATTTGCACGTACGCTAGGAAAGCCCTATCTAAGAATCAGATTCTCACGCTGGAAATAAATAAAAAGGAAAGTCTGTTTACAACTTAGCTAACACGTAGGCCGAACATGACCTTGGTAATAGTCAATCATTTTCGCTTAGTGTTTACAAAACGTCTCAACCAACTTGAGCTAAAAATACTGATGATGTAATACCTTTACGTTCTATTCAGGTCAAAACAGAGAACTGAATTTTCCGAAAATAGTCAAATCCCGTGAAAATTATCATTATAATAAAATATAATGAAACAAAATTAAAATAAAAAGAATTTATAACTAATATACAAGTAACTAAATTACATATACGTAACTATATATATATATATATATATATAT
>JAECUM010095067.1:0-10940 GCA_016617855.1 Megalonaias nervosa | reverse complement strand
CAAACAATGTTAAATTGGGAGAGGTCAGCCACTGCATTCATAATCTGTCACCGTAAAATTGCCGGTTCTTTCTTTATTGCCCTACATTTTGAGACACCATATATCTTGGGACACATCACATTAATTTTTAAAGTAATATTTTCGCACTGGATATTCTGGGACAGATTTGTCGAGTCGTAAATTGTGGGATACCTTGTACAAATTAAAAAGTTACATGTCAGAAAATGCAGTCAAACTTATTTTTAAAAAAACAAAACAATTACCTTTTTAAAAAAAAAAAAAAAATTTTATTGTAACCTAACATTGATATAAAACTCTTCAGCATCATCTCATGAAAACAATCTTTCGCCTGCACACGAATGGTCGATCCTATCAATTAATGAATATTCTTAGCTCCCTCATGTTAAGAATTTGGAGGTAACACATCTCCTGCTGCGGGAACAGGCACTAAAGTTACATGTTTATCAGCACAAGCTCCAGGAATTTTCACATTCATCCCTTCATTCTGACAGTCCGTCTTAGGAATGCGTTTAAAGTACTCTGGAGTTTCATCCATATTAATGATCATATTTTCGGCGAAATAATTTTCTCTTATGGCCATCAAGAATTTATCGAATGATTTTATCAACTCACTAGATTATGATGGATAAGAAACTGTCCATTGTTTGAATTTCATGTCAAAAATCCAGTTAATGCAAGTGAATCCCTACGTAAGCTGACCTTATATATACACTTCTAAGAATCCAAAGTCACCTCCTTCTGGGGCCGGCCAGCTTTGTAATAAATTATTCTATGTATTTTATATACTACCGGTGAAACGATGCTATTTTGGCTTGGCAACACGTTATATTTATTCGTCTTTTGGGCTTCTATTTGTTTGGAACTTTTAACATAATTGATAATACGGGCATTGATGCTTTTAGGGTTAATAATATAGACAGCATCATCTTATTACAATAATGCTTTTTGTAGCGGATGCAAGTGAGAAGTGAAAGTAATTTCAAGAATTGTTTTTTACGTGTGAAATGCCTAGATACAGTTAACCTGAATATAATACAGACTTGGTTCTCTTGCACTTTTACTCCATGTCTTGCTTTAGTGGCGTGCGCCTACATGTAATCGGTTGAAATTTCTCTCTGCCCTCCTCTCATTTGAAATTTTGTTGTATCCAGTATTCAGTCTAATAACATACTCAAACCTTCTAATACAACTTAACATGATTTATTTCGCTATATTCATGTCAACGAACAATGTATTGTGTGTTATCTGATAGAAGCGTTACACACTATTTTACAATGTGGATGTTTAAATTAGATATATGCAATTAGTTGATCTATTTTTTTAATAAATTGCTCCTGGTGAAAAATAGACGATTAAATGATAACAGCACAGTGTTAGTTCCTTTCATTTTGTAATCAAATAAGTGTTTTCTTTATCCATTTCAATGTAACATAAAATGGGGGGGGGGGGAGGCAAATTCAACACAATTTTATATCGTTTGTTAAGTCTTGGGACATTTAACCTAGGTGAATAAACGTTTGACATTTAAGTTTTGGGACAGGAAAGAAATCATTTCTTATAATGTTTCCATGTATGTATCTATCGATCTATCTATCTATCTAGCCTACTGCGGGTCCGGGGTTGTAGAATTGGCACGACGCACCTCGCTACGTGTCGTAAGAGGCGACTAAGTAGAGGCAACCTGTTTGCCGTGGGTTGCGACCCGTGTCGCAGGAGGAAATGATCCTGGTAGTTGGGCAGAGGCTTTGCGATGCAATACATTACTTTGGCCTCTGCTTCTTCCAGACGGGTGGTCGGGATGGGCCCGGTCTCGACAAATCAGATGGTCACGCCGAGCCCTAGGAGGTCTTTATTTACTCGCTCACTTTCTTTATCTTTCTCGCTGTTTCTCTCTTGTTACCACCGTTGCCCCTACATTCTATCCCTTTAACTTTCCCTTTCCTATGTCTTAGAAGACTTCCTAAATGGCGGTGTCTCATCGGGTCTATCAGGAGGTAATTTTACCGACTGAGTATTTCTTACGGGATGAATCAGAAGGTGAATTTACCTACTGAGTATACCATCTGTGTATCCCTGGCACTTGAAAAGTGTCCTCTTGTTGGGCTCCTTGGTGGGCGGGGAGCACGGGTGCTGAATTTTAAATACACCAACATGGATATTTCCCAAAAAAATCAACTCAAACGTACCAAAACTGGATCTGACGAACCATGTGGTGTGGATTCATTTTAACGCTTCATAGTTATACAATCTAAAGACGATGCAAAACCGCGTGCCGAACTCTCTCCGTTTGTTATTGAAAAAACAATTACGGGATTGATTGGTACACCAAAAAGTGTTACGAATTTGAAATATGGGCTGCCTACTTGTTGAATGTGAGCGACGAAGTCAGAAAGAAAATATTCGGAAAATGAAAACATTTTTCGATATTCCATTGACTTCATTCGCTCAAACAACACTCAACTCGTCCAAAGTTGTCATTCTCTGGCGGGACTTGGCTGGAGTATGCGACTAGGATATCACTGAAGCGATGAAAAACCAAGGTCAAAGTTGGCTTTTGGAAGTGAAGGTTGAGATTTACATACATAACCCCCTTCGATGTTATAAATGTCAGAAATATGGCCATCACGATAATCGCTGCTCAGAAACCCAAGAATGTACCTGATGCGGAGACCATTCTCATCAGGAATCTGAGTGTAGAGGAACTCCGCATTGTGTCAGTTGTGGAAAGGAGCACCACGCCAGTTCCAAGAATTGTAATACCTGGAAACAGGAGAAGGAAATACAGAGGGTAGAATACATCGCTAGCATCCCCTATCCAGAGGCCAGAAAGCTTGTACAGGCAAAAGCATCCCTTCCTGGCCCATCTTTTTCCACTGTAGAGAAAAACAATCCCAAAACAACGAAGGACGCTCAAACACAGACAGATCCAACCGAGTCAACACCTCGCTTAACATCCCGCATTACCAAGCACACAAAACCATGCCATCTACCCAAACAACTTTTAATAATGCAACACCACCGAAGTCACCAAAAAATAAAAACAGATCTCAAGGAAACAGGCAGCAAAAGGGGTCAGATGACCCCATCAAACTTTATAACAGGTTTGGGGACTTTGAGAGCATGGGTGCAGAAGACACTGCTCCATGTTCTCAAAGTAGCTTCAGATCTAACAAAACAAAAAATCATCCCCGTACTTCCTCCACAGAAATAGCCATACAGATTCTCTCCGTGAAAAGTCTAATATAGGTCCAAAATCTCCAATCTAAACTTAAAATGAAGAACACCATCATTCAATGAAATTGTCGAGGACTTAAAGCCAACTACAATGATATTCTTCTGCTTTTAAACGAATATGATCCTGCAATACTATGTCTTTAGGAAACTTTTTTAAAAGATACGGATAACATCACACTAAAAAACTACTCCCTGTTTAACACCTACCTTCAAAATGTTGATAGAGCCCCATTAGCAGTTTCTATTGCAGTGAACAACAGAGCCCCTCATAGCGTCATCCCTTTAAACACAAATTTTTGCAAGCCATTGCTGTAAGTGTCACTCTACATCGAGTGATTACTTTTTGTTCTATTTACACACCACCAAACACCAACCTACTACCAAATGAATTAGACACTCTTCTTCAACAACCTCCTGCGCCAGTTGTTGCACTCGGTGATTTTAATGTCCATAACATTTTATGGGGAACAAATTACATAAGCGACAGGGGCAAAATGGTTGAAGATTTCATTACTAGAAACGATTTATGTCTATATAACACCAAATCCCCAACATACATACACCCAGGAACGGGTACATACTCGTGTATCGACTTGACAATTTGTTCTCCTTCACTACATTTGGATCATAATTGGAAGGTCGCAGATGCCCTTCACATTAGTGATCACTCTCCAATCTCACTTAAGAAAACCAACGTTACAATTGATAACGCAATTCCACAGTGGAATTTAAAGAAGGCTGACTGGGCCAAATTTGAAACACTTTCTATATCTAGGTTTAATAGGAATACCGTCCTAAACGACAATGACCAAATTCGACAATTTACATCCGTCTTAATTGAGATTGCAGAAGAATCCATTCCTAAGTCCTCTTCGAACTGTAAGAGAACCCAAAAACCGTGGTTCACTAAAGAATGTAAAGAAGCCATTAGATGACGCCGAGAAGCACTGAAAACATTTAATAATCATCCAACGCCTGAAAATGTAAGCCAATGCTGTATTGTTCGAGCCAAAGCTCGCCGCACGATTAAAGGAAGTAAAAGAGCATCCTGGAAAAAATATGTTTCAACTTTAACTTCTCGTTCCGGTATAAAGAATGTCTGGGACACGATCCGCAAAATAAATGGAAAGGGAAAATACAATTTTTTTTCCCGACATCTGAAGCTAAATAACAACAATTTTAGTACCAAACATAAAATAGCTATTGTACTTGCTGATTGTTTCTCTAAAAATTCCTCATCGACTAATTATTCCGGAGCTTTCCGAAGAATGAAAGGTCAAAAAGAAAAAACACGGTTGAAATTCATATAGAATAACTCAGAGTTATAAGCAACCGTTTTCATTGTCGGAGTTTATGGAATCTTTGAATAAGGCCAATGAGACATCTGCTGGGCCTGACGATATACATTACCAGTTTTTTAAACTCCTTCCAGAAACATCATTAACAGTTCTTCTGGAAATCTTCAATGATTTATGGATTACTGGTAATGCACCAAAAATTTGGAAACAAGCCACAGTAACACCAATTCCCAAACCAGGCAAAGATAGCGCAGACCCTACCAACTATAGACCCATATCATTAACTAGCTGCGTTTGCAAAACAATGGAACGAATGATCAATTCTCGGCTTGCATGGTATTTGGAAACCAACGGCTTAATATCTCCTTTCCAGAGTGGCTTTCGATATGTTCGTAGTACCAGTGATCATCTGGTTAGACTGGAAACATTTATTCGCAACGCTTTCATCAAGAAGGAACACTTTGTAGCGGTTTTCTTTGACTTGGTACAGGCCTATGACACAACATGCAAGTACGGAATACTAAATGACCTGCACGATCTGGGCCTTAAAAGACCGTCTGCCCTCTTTCATGTCACACTATCTCTCAGACAGGGAATTCAAGGTACGAGTGGGCTCCACACTCTCTAATATGCACGACCAAGAGATGGGTGCGCCCCAGGGCAGTATTTTATCGGTGACGCTTTTCAACATAAAAATTAAATGCATCACCAAGTGTCTGACTCCAGGTGTGGATTGCTCCCTATACTTTGATGACTTTTTAATATATTACTTATAAAAGCACAGACATAGAATTGAAAGACAACTACAGCAAAACATCAACAAGATTCAAAATTGATCCATTACTAACGGTTTCAAATTCTCGAAATCAAAAACTTTATGTATGCATTTCTGTCAGTTACGAAGACATCATGATGAAACAAAACTCACGCTGGACGGAACACCTATTCCAGTTGTTTAGGAAACATAATTTTTAGGTATTATCTTCGACAGAAAACTGACTCTTATTCCACACCTGAAGAACCTTAAAGCTAAATGCTTGAAATCTCTAGATTTACTTAAAGTAGTAGCGCACACCGACTGGGGTGCTGATAGAAAAGTCATACTCAGCTTCTATAGAACATGTATTCGCTCGAAACTAGAGTATGGTTGCGTTGTTTATGGTTCAGCTAGGAAGTCCTATTTGAAGATACTTGATCGAATTCATCGTCAGGGAATAAGACTCGCTCTGGGAGCATTTAAGACATCCTGGTGTGAAAGCCTATTCGTCGAAGCGAACGAACCACCTTTATCGCAACGTAGAGCAACGCGTTGCGCACAGTATGCTGTCAAATTAAGATCAAACCCTCTGAACCCTGCTTCTTCGGCTTTTTTTCAACCCAAATACAAAACCTTATACGAAAACAAACCAAACACCACACCTATATTTGACATTAAAATCTTACCTTGCCTTCACAGCTCCAAAATTGATCTTTGAAAAATTCAGAATACGTCCATCTCCGAAACACCTCCCTGATTACTTCAACAACCGAAAGTAATTTTTTCGTTGCACGATGGAAAAAAATTCGGAGAGAAACCCTTCCATCTTCCACAACTCTTATCACGAACTCCTCACCCAATTTGAAAATTATACAAGAATATATACTGATGGATCAAAAGATGAGGAAAAGGCTGCTGCAGCCTTCTTTAGTAGAAAACACACAACAAAAGTTTGCTTGCCAAATGGTACATCGATTTTCATTTTTTTTCAGTCGAAATCAGAGCAATAGACCTTGCTTTGCAATATATTGAAAACAAAGGTATTTTAAACATCATCATCTTCTCCGACTCACTATCAGTACTTCAGTCACTACATCATAGAAAACTGGAGAACCCAGTATTAGCCAATATTCTTCTCAAACATACTATGCTGAGTACTTCCCACAATCTAGTATACTGTTGGTTACCCAGCCATATTGGAATTAAAGGTAATGACAAAGCAGACCGCGCTACTGGAATGGCCCTATCAGTGGAACCATCTGATTTTTAAACACCGTATACAGATTTCAAACCTAATATTAAATAATGTTTACGTAAGAAATGGCAGGCATCGTGGGATGATGCCGTGAATTACAAATGTCATGCCATCAAGCCAATCCTAGGAGAATGGACTCCTTCCTACAGAGCCGACCGTAGGGAGGAGGTAGTCATTGCAAGAATTCGAATTGGTCATACTTATTTAACCCACTCCCACATACTAAAGGGTAAGGACCCACTAGAGTTCATTTTTTTGCAACGAACCGTTCACCCCTAAGCACTTTATGTTGGAGTGTTTCGACCTCCAACATACGCGTGATCAGTATTACAATGTGCATGACATTAGGGAGCTCTTTGATACAGTGAGTGTGAGCTGCATTATAGACTTCCTGAAGGAAGTAAACATTTATCATAACCTATAGCTTTTAGGCTATCATCTTGAACAGTTGTTTGTGCTATATATACCGTCCCTAAAGTTTAATTACCTTTCATCTGTTTTCATTATCATATGCCATTTACGCTCCCCGTTCATCGGGAAGCTTTATTTATTTACTACCGTTGCCATTTTATCGTTTTACTTTCAACTGTTTGGTTTCGAATCGCTGGTCGATACGAGTCCTTTTACCACTTTTAAAATGATCAAAGATATAAGCTTTTGTACGGCGCTATAGAACCTAACAGTGCTGGTGCGCCGGAAAAATATAATCAACCAAGCAACTAATATATCTATCTATCTATCTATCTATCTATCTATCTATCTATCTATCTATCCATCCATCCATCCATCCATCCATCCATCCATCCATCCATCCATCCATCCATCCATCCATCCATCCATCCATCCATCCATCCATCTATCTATCTATCTATCTATCTATCTATCTATCTATCTATCTATCTATCTATCTATCTATCTATCTATCTATCTATCTATCTATCTATCTATGTACGTATGTATGTATATGATTGGTGTGTTTGAGTTTCTGAAGGAGAGACTATCAATATTATGTCTAATTTAATAGGTGAAGTTGAAGGCTTTGAAGGAGAGGAATATTTATTATTACAATTAATTGAAAGTAAAATAATTAATTATTAATTTAGATACCCTCTCTAAATAAATTATTAGTATTATTATTAAAAGGGAAGATGATGAAATGAAAAATATAATTACCATGCCATCCTTCTTCCACTGCTGCCATTGACATAAACAAAGAGTTGAGCTGAGAGAGGGTTTGGTCTTATAGCTGTACCATTAAGATAGTAGAACAAATATACACAGGATTCAGTAGTGAAGTTTTCTCTTGATGAAGACAGCATGGCACTTAAATACTCAAGTATATATGGGAAGCCTATGGGCGTGTATGTAAATTTGTTATAATACTCCCACAAGTCAGTATTGTTATACGAAACCATGAATTTTCCTGCAAGAGAAAAAGACCATTTCTACTACTATATAACTTACACTTCAACCGATAATGGCATTGATCAAGCGCGTCCTTCGATTATATGACAGCAGATAAGAGGCTACACTGCGTGTATGCTCCATTTTTGTTTTATAAAAATGGCTTACTTGATCTGTTATAAAATTATATGAATGTAGATCAATAAATATCATGTTTGTTCCATGTATAATTTCCCTGAACGGTGTAAACCTTGAACTGTCATCGCGTTATATAATGAGAGCTAAGTGGCAATACCACCATTTATTGTTTGTAATTTCAAGGTTTAGGGTAGAAATTAATCTGATGTTAAATTTTGCACTCTCTTATATTCATAATTTCAAGTATATATCTGGATCTGTCATCATACTATATCATGGCAAATCATGGCCTATGCTGTTTGTTCTGTTTATCCCTTTAAATTAGCTGCGTATAATCTGATTATTTCATCACTCTGTAAAATGGTATACATTGATTTATACAGTTTGTCATTACACAGTACAATGATATGCATTGGTCTATGTAGTTTGTGATCACACTGTAGAATGGTATACATTGGTTTATGCAGTTTGTCAGTACACTGTAGAATGGTATACATTGGTATATGCAGTTTGTCAATACACTGTAGAACGGTATACATTGGTCGATGTAGGTTGTTATCATTCTGTAGAATGATATACATTGGGCTATGTAGATTATCAATACACTGTAGAATGGAATACACTGGTATATAGAGATTGTCAATACACTGTAGAATGGTAAACGTTGATCTATGTAGTTTGTTCTAATTATCTTCTTACAGTGTATGTCCCGACGCCGCAGCCATATAACTAATCTGGGTCTACAATGTTATATTATCTTAAAAGAACAGTGTAAATCCAGACATGTCAGCACATTATATAATGGCATATAAAGGACTATCACCATGTTTCCTTGTACGTATGACCTCAACTGAATAGTTTTCACCATGATCTGACAACACCTTATGTGCCGGTAGGTCAGGGTCTATGATTTTTGTTCATTCTATTGTCACAAATGAAAAGTGCAGATGTTGATAAGTCAAAACAAAATACTGATATGTGACTAAACTAATTGTTCCATTTATGATTTCAACTGTGCAGTATAGACCATGATATGTTATAACAATATATGATTAGTGATGTCTGTCTTTAGTTCTATTGATTATTTTAGATAAACATTGTACATCCTGACCTCTCAGTACATTATACATTAGCAGATTTCTGTCTTTCCTGTTGGTTCTATTTATCATTGCAGATGAACACTGCACACCTTGAACTGTCAGCTCATCACATGATGTCTGATCTATGACTTTAATGTTACACCTATTTATCTGTTCAGATGAACTGTCAGTCCTCGATCACTATAATTATATTCTGAGTCGTGACTGCATTATTGGCGAGTCCACATAATACTGGAATAAATTACATAGTAGATATCAGTCAGTTGATATAATAGTTTCCATGGCTAACATTCTGTACTATACAATGTCAGATCTAAGTGTGTACTGTCTGAGCAAACTTCATATGATTATGGACATGCCATTGTGAACATAAGCTTAATGATGTCTGAAAATGAAAGCGCTGAACTTTGACTTGATGTCAAGGTCAATTAGGTCTGGTTTTCAAAGTACTTTTACAAATGAGTTCATATGTTGCTGGTCAGACGGGTACATCATTCATATAGAATCAAGTAATTGTTAAAAGTACGAAAGTGATAACCCTGTGTCAAGGTCCAATTGATTTAAGACGAATATTGATAACCAAACATTCGCAATGGCATCTATGGTGCTATGTTGGACCAATGTCACAATGGTACCTATGATGTTATTTTAAAGGTCATTCACAATCAACAACAAATTGCGAGTATTTCAGGGAGAACCATGTGTCAATACTAGCGTCCATTCATAAGTAGTCGTATAAAGATTTCCGGGATTGTTACGGCTACCATTTTGAAGGCTTGATTAGCTGATTATATCAAAAACAGTGTATTTTGGTATGTGCTGGGTTTTGTTTCTTAAATATTGATATAGTTATCTGCTATGAACTAGCTGTTGCGAGGTTTGTCAAAGATAGCAAATATGGTTATCGTGTTGGAGGTCCCGTTAGCACCATTTCTTAGTGAAAATGCCACATCTGAATGACCGCCTTTCCAACAAATATAACTAAATGTTCAAGATGGTCATCATGGTGGCCATATTTGATGTCAGAAACATATTCATTTAGGATCAACTAGACATGATAAGATATATTTTAGTAAATATCTCACAGAAATAAGACCATACGTTTAGATGGAGCAGCCGTACAAATATTGTACGTCTTTGTCTCCATACTGTATGTCTACTTGGCACCATGTTCATTCAGAACTAACGTGACAACGAATGAAGTCATTCCTTGCAAATACTGTACAAATAAGACCATCCATTCAGGAGAGAAAGTAAAAACAAGATTTTGAAGGCGGTTGCTTTTGCATATCTTAGAAGCGCCATTTTCCTTTATGACCAGTTTGATCCTGTTATAAATATGTATCACCTTTTCAACACTATCTTCCCTGAAGATGACGAGAAGGTGAGATAAATTGTGCTAATGGATGGATACCAGCTGAAAAAGACCTAATGTGAGGCGATTATATACGCTAATGGATTGAGGATAAATGATTATGAACTGATCTCAGTCATAAGCTCTAAATATCAATGACCACTAGAACAACAACTCTCTCTCTCTCTCTCTCTCTCTCTCTCTCTCTCTCTCTCTCTCTCTCTCTCTCTCTCTCTCTCTCTCTCTCTCTCTTTGTCTGTCTGTCTGTCTATCTGTCTGTATCTGTCTCTCTGTCTCTGTCTCTGTCTCTGTCTCGCTCTCTGTCTGTCTGTCTGTCTGTCTCTCTCTCTCTGTCTGTCTGTCTGTCTCTGTCTCTCTC